>CABFVX010001322.1:27800-42186 GCA_902151425.1 Timema shepardi | reverse complement strand
CCCCCCCCCCCCACCCCTTCCTCAAGCTGTTGTATAATAGCGTCAAAAAAGGTCAGGTGTGGGATCTGGCCGGCTGCCGTTTGGTGCGGCAGCTGTATCACGGACATACAGACCATTTTTACTATACCCGACCTGGAAAATTGAGCCTTAAGAGCGGCACGCGACACTCGAGTCACCTGGACACCTATAGAGTATACCATGAGGTGGTACCAACACACGAGGTACCCAAGAAGTTTCCCTAGCCGATGGCGGGAGGTTTCCCTAGGAATACTGTGATATCACAACGGAGGCTTGGCCAATACATTCAAAATATTATTTATTTTTCAGTGCTAGCCTGTTAAAGGTCTTCTGACTTGTTTGTTGATCGGCACTATACTATGAGAAGTTGAAAATTTTTAATTTTAGAGTTTAAAACCCTTCAATAGAAGAGTTATCATCGCCCAACCAATATGTTTATGCTAAGGCACTACTATCGCAGTAGACTAGACTGCCGATGACGGGGAGATCGAGGTTCGAATCTCATTTGGGTGTATTGAGGGTGATTTTTCCAAAATAGTTTTTCATCATCTTTCCACGCAAATGCGGGTACACTTCCTATAAAGATAGCCTTACTCTTCCTAAAACCACTAGCATAATTAGTACATATACGTCAAACCAAACGGTTAGTAAGAGACGGTGCTAGAACAAATTATAATATGTTTACCTGCCCTAGCTTTCGAAATGAAAATTTGTCAAAGAGTTTATCATTATGTACCTTCCTTTTCTTATTTGGTTCCACTATGGTGCAACTTATAGGATATGACCATAGTGTAATCAGTGAAGGTAAGATTACTAGACCTAATAATAATAATAATAATACTACTACTACTACTACTACTGCGTGGGGTGGAGTGATACCAGGGAAAGTAGAGATATACTTCATTCACGGTAGGAGTTTACCTCTGAAAGGTCTTTTTTCTTTACCAATATCCTACTATATAATAGATTTCTGGTAGGGAAAAAAGTCCTTTCCCAGGTAAACTCCTACCGTGAACGAACTTTAGTTTAAAATCTACCTTCGACTTGTTCTCATGACTAGGTAAAAAACTCATTGGTCAGGCATAAAAAAGGCATTGCCCATGTGAGGTATATAAAGGAAAGACTAAGTGTGATTGGTCGAATGGGGATCAAGTGGGTGAGAACATAAACACAGGTACAGTATTAACAAGGTCTGCTTACACTGGCAACACTCCTTGACACGCCACTGTATGCTATGCATACATGTGAACTTCTATAGATTAAAACAAATGAGAACCGCTTCAGTGGTCAAACAGTCCAAGACGTCATTCTCGAGATAGACTGGCCTGCTAATGACGGGGAGATCGGGGTTCGAATCTCGGTCGGGCCACTTTAAAAAAAATCCGAACGGTTATTTTTCATAAGGTCGTGTTTCAATAATGTAAAAACGACTAAAACAAATTGTTTGTTGTGAAAGTTTTGACTGCTAACATATTATGGTATTGCAGATCATTTGGCTTAGTGAATGAATAACCTATATTTTTTGACCTACCACTTCTCCTACCGTACAGTAGCCCCATGGCTTCTTTGGTGCTGACTGATAGCTCATAGCTGACAGATGACGGCTTTGAAAAGTTACCAGACCAAATTATGTATCCCTACGCTGAACAATATGATATGCAAAAACATGTGTTTAGCAGATGTCACTTCTGACAGTCAAAATTTAGGTATATACCTAAATGTTGACTGTCAGAAGTCAGCTGTGAGCTGTCAGTGAGCATCAAAGAAGCCATGGGGCTACTGTATATAGGATATATTCATTGGAGTTCGCCACATATTACACAATCATGGGTTAGCAATGAGGATTATACCCGTACATGAATGGAGGGAGAGTGGGTAGCCATTAAGGAATAAGCCCCATCAGTACACTAGAGTATACCTATAAAAATTTCATTTATTACAGATTGTTTTGGTATTAGTAACAATTTTTTATATTGGAAACCAACGAAGATATTTGAAAACACAAATAAATTATTATGCTCCTTAAAAGACAGATATGTTCAATTTTTCTCAATGTTTCTGTATCAATATATATTATTTAATTTCAGCTCTTTAGGGGAATGTTCATGCAACAACGCATATTATTTTGGTTCACAAATCTTTCCAAGTTTTTGGTATATGTCTCTGTTTAAGATAAAAGAAAGTCTATGCTATGTATCGTATCATTTATTTCATTAGAAAATCTTTATTTTTAAATTTTGTTGTAGTTTTTCTTTCATGCACAGAGAAAGAAAGTACCGTTTTTGTAATCGTAGAAATGTTCGACCACTAGATAATGATGGCTGACGTTTTATAAGCCCTCAAACTGAAAAAAAAAAAGTCCGTACCTGAGGTTTGAAGCTGAAACTGTTTGATGTGTTTCGTTCAAACTTGATATTTAGATGTTACATAATCATGCCTCAGACAAAAACGTGATGATTTTAATTTAGAGCTCTTCAATCAAGACTAGTTAACAGTTGAGTGATTTTCTCAATTTTGAAATGATTCAACGATAGTTCTAACTATTATTAATATTAGCACCACGTCTTACTACCCGTCCGGGTTATATACACGTACTCTAATGTGTAATGCTAGGGTGATTGTGAGATGAAATGGGGGACCTACAGTTTAACGTGGGATCCGAACCACGGTGGAGGCCTGGCATTCCCAACATTCACAAGTTGTGATTAATACAAGTCTTGTCAGAGGTAACTGAAGGGTTTGGAAATCAGAGAGATCTGTGTCGGGACTGAGGATTGAATCCCGGACCACAGCACAGAAGTTTGACACCTTTCCCCTAATCCGCCAGGTCACTGATAGTTCTAACTACTGCATTTGGTTTGAGATTGAAATCTTGGGAGTGTTTTTCATGATAAATAATGAAAACTTGTTTTTCAAGAGAAAACAAACTATTAGTTTTTTGGGGGGAGATCTTAACATGATGAATTACACTGTACAGGTCTACTTGTTGTTTGTGAAAATTATTTAGGGTAATTTATCGATAACCGGTTTTATAACATTTATTTTCGAGCTCTAATATACCACGTGAAAGTAAGTAATGTAAGCTCGTGTGACAATTTATTATAAATATGGTGTAGTGGTTTTAATAGTCTCAACTTCATTGTTTTCTAACTAAAGGAGGAAACCAACAATGGACAGCCTGGAAGGCCCGGAAACGGTAATTTTATGGTTTTGTATAGATTATAATAGAATGTACCATTACTATAGTCTGACTAGTTCTGTGAACAGTAGTCCTCATTCCCTCCATGTTATTATCGTTACTACAGTCTTAGTAGTAGTTCTGTGAACAGTAGTCCTAATTCCCTCCATGTTATTATCGTTACTACAGTCTCACTAGTAGTTCTGTGAACAGTAGACCTCATTCCCTCCATGTTATTATCGTTACTACAGTCTTAGTAGTAGTTCTGTGAACAGTAGTCCTCATTCCCTCCATGTTATTATCGTTACTACAGTCTTAGTAGTAGTTCTGTTAACAGTAGACCTCATTCCCTCCATGTTATTATCGTTACTACAGTATTACTAGTAGTTCTGTGAACAGTAAACCCCACTAAATTTCTTTTAAAAATATGCTCTATATACTCGATCATTTGATTAGAATCATAAATTTAAATCATTTGAGATCAGCTATTAAACAAAATTTCTTTTGAGCGACCGCCATTTTGAAATGGATAGCCAGATATATAACAAGGGAGGACCCAGGGCTTGTTGTTAAGGGGGGCGATTAATTTTCATGAGGCTCTTTCAAGTATAAATTTAATAAACTATTAATTAATAAAGATGTTAATAATATGCTTGTTAATAAAAATAATTTTAACTTATAAATGTAATAAAAAGAGAACTTTAAGAAAAAAACATTATTTTTACTAACACATTTGTAAGTTTAATACAAAACATAATACAAAAAGTCACTGTTAAAATAAAACGTAATAAATATATAGGCCCTACATGGGTTTAAAATGTTTTAGTAGATATTAATAAAAAAATATTTATTTTAATACAAATAATACAGTATCATACTAAACTTAGTATTCTAATTACTGGTGCATTTTAGTTTTGAGCCACTTACTTTTCTGCACATTAGAGATAAGGCGTGGGAGGTGTTAATCAGTCATTCTTTACAACATTAAGGTTTTGGTGTCGATATGTTTAATTATTTTCTATGTGGAGGAGTGGGGTGGGGGCGATCATCCCCAATATCTCCCCTCCCGCCAACCCCTAGATCCACCCCTGATTTAAAAACCCCGTACATAGGTTGTTCGGCCTAAGTTCAAAGAAGTCCTCTCCAAAATTTTCGTTAAAAATTGTCCCATGAATTTGACAGCTATCTCAGAGCAAAGATACGAACAGATAGACAGACAGAACAAAATGCCAAATGGTCAAGATAAAACAGAGCCTTACTTCACTCTGTCAAATAATATAGGCCTAATAAAATATTGTCATCGATGAGCACAAAAATATGTTTGTATTTTCTAAACTGTTTTTAGCAGAATCCTACCATACCTACCTAAAGTATGATTTTGGTAGGAAGAACAGTAGAAGTTAGTTACTAAAGTTACTTAAACAATGTTAATATATTCATACATAAAGCCATGTCATCTGCAGATGTCACTTTTGATGGATATTATCAATACCTATCAAATAACACAAATAATGTAAGAAAATGCTATCAATGTTGGTCACAAATAAATATGTTTTGATTTTCTCTACTGTTCTTCCAACCAAAATCAGGGTGTAAGTTACACATTCGTATGGGGAGGCACTAATGGAGACACATTAGTGTTTTTAGAGTCTTGCGCATGTAGTAAGGTACCAGGTGCCCCTCATTCTATGGAGGGAGCTATCGTATATTTCTCAAGGACTAGTCTTTGTGGTGGGGTGGTAGTAAATTTAACCGCATAGCTTCACAAGGGTGAACTCCTGTGCAGCAGCTGTGGGAGTCGCGTGCGGCAATAAGGTCTGTTTTACAGCGCCACTCTTATGTGTCCGAGACCCTTATAGGTTGTGGCCAGCTGCTGTGATGTCGCGTGCCGTTTGGTCTCTGTATGGTCGTGCATAGGCCTTTACTCGTTCATAGTTGGTAAATATTGAGGTTGGGAAGAGATTTTTGGGACGTTTCGCTACAGGTAATGTCGAGGTACGACTTAAAATAAAAGGCTATACACTCTTGATAGAGGCATTTAAAGCAAATTTTTTTTTAGCATTCTTGGGTGACCTGGTGGTCTAGGGGTAAGGTGTCAGACTTCTATGCTGGCGGCCGGGGTTCAATCCCCAGTCCCTGCACAGATTTATCTGATTTCCAAACCCTTCCTTCACCTCTGACAAGATGTGTATTAATCACAACTTGTGAATGTGTGGACTGCCAGGCCTCCACCGTGGTTCGGATTCCACGTTAAACTGTAGGTCCTACATTTCATTCTCACAATCACCCTACCATTACACATTAGCGTAAGTGCGTATAACCCGAACGGGTAGTAAGACGCGGTGCTAATAATAATTTAGCATTCTTAGGGTGGGAGGGTAAGAAACGCAAGTTAAGGGCAGTATTTTTGCAGTTTTTATATCAAAACATTTATTTTTTGTAAAAAGAAATAAAATATTGTTCCAGTACAAACATAGTTTAATTTTCTTCACATGGTGATACCAACAGTTGATGAATATCTGTCGAGGGCGTCCTGGAATTTAATGACAACTTTTTCTCTTCATTTAAAAAGTTTTTCATTTAATCTATGTTCATGGAATATAACTGTTATTGATATCATCACCATGTGAAGAAAATTAGTCTCTTTATGTTTATACTGTATCAATATATATATTTTTTTTGCAAAAGAAATCTATAAAAACTGCGAAAATATTGCCCTTAAGGTGGGATGGAAGGGGAAGCGATAAAAGGCAAGTTTTTTTGTAGTTTTTATGGCAATTTTTTTTCTCCCAAAAATAAATAAAATATTGCTCTGGTATAAACAAATAATTTAATTTTCTTCACATGCTGATATCAACAATTGTTGAATATTTGTCATGAGCATAGAGACATTAGATGAGAAACATTTTAAATGAAGAGAAAAAGTTGTCATTAAATTACACGACACCCTTGACAGATTTTCAAGAAATTATGAGGTCGCCATGTGAAGATTTTTCTTAGCACCGCGTCTTACTACCCGTTCGGGTTATACGCTTTAAGTACTAATTACGATAATGGATTAGTAATTGGAAATGTTGAATTAGAGGAAGCGAACCCACATTTGCGTGGAGGGAGGGTGGAAGACCATTTAGGAAAAACCACCCCCAGTTCACCCAACCGAGATTCGAACCTCGATATCCCCGTCCTCAGCAGTAGAGCTCAACACGACTAGCGCGTTAGCCAACTACGCCACCGAGGCGGGTCACAAAAGATAGTGTAATGTACTTTTGGGAAGCAAAGGGGAGAATATTCCATAGATAAGCCCTACATTTTGGAGCCCAATAAGGTTTATTCCATTTTCAACAATAGATCACAGTGGTAATGGGTTTTAAACCACTATTTTATATGAATCGCTCATTGAACATTGGAACAAAGTTTCAAAATATACTACATCGGTGCGAGGGACTATTTTCCAAAGTTTACTTTGCCAATTTGTCTCTAAGGTAATCACATTAAATGCTTTCACTTCAAAAAGGAAAACCCATTTCATTACATAGAGTCTGCTCATGGTAGGTTTTTACTTGGATGACAGTTCAAAAATCACATGTTTAGGTTTTGGGTTGCCAACACTTGTAAAAGATCACTGTTTTGTTAGAGATAAGTTTTTTAATTACCTGTTATATTTTGCATTTAAAATAACGTAAGCTTAAGATTTATCATACTTTTTCATTTATTTTAATTATATATTTTTATTCAACTCAAAACAATATTTTAAACATAATTAAAAGTACTTATTTTTCGTGTGTAATATAGTGCATACATCAATGCCTTTTAATACAGGCATCGTATTTACTTGGAAAAGAGAAAATATTTGTAATTTATATATAATAAATTATATATATATATATATATAATAAATTATTTTATCGTATTTTGAAATATTTAACCGAATAAAATATTTGTATCCACTGTTGTTTCCGTCATGTTCAACCACATGGTTTAAATTCGTCAGTCGCCATTTTGAAGCTATTTTCGTTAGACCTTTTGTGGAAGTGCTGTGAATAATATTTGTTTTAAAGTGGAATAAAACTATAAATAAGCTTTGTGTCCGACCTCAAATAAATATATAAATAATATTGGCCAAAATTACCGTGGTTAGCTATTTCTTTTTTATATTACCATCTGTTTTCACTACAGTGATCCAAAGTGATAGGAGTCAACTGTTGGCGTAGGGGTATATTAGGGACTATTTTATTAGGGACTTTTAAGCTGTCATCCAAGTAAACTTAGGTCATGAATGAATTATAGTCTTCCATTCATACTCCCATTAGGCTATTACTGTATACGTTTTACCTATTTCTAATCAACGTTTGTCTTTTTCAATCCCTTAAAATGTACATATTTATGCCATCACCAACTTACAAAATAGGCAGCCGGCAACTATTTAGTCATCAGTGCACGCAAAGAGCATCAAACATGAGCGTTTCGTACCAGCAACAGTTTCGTTACCTTAAAAAATTAAACATGTTGTAGATTTTAAAATGCCACAACAACAAAGTTGCCCTGTGCGCGCATTCCCACACAAACCAGTGTAGTCCATTCGCAACTAAATAATCGCTCGGATAAAATTGCCAGTGCACACCTAGTTTATGAATTTTCCCTGTTTTTCAGATGAGTATCAACCTTGAGTCGAGATAAAGGTATAGTTTATCATAAATGTTCTCGTATTCGCGTGGAGGAAGAGTGATACACTATTTAAGGAAGTAAATCTGCACATCCGACCGGGATTCAAACCCTAACCATTGCATCACCGGTAAATCTCACTTGACGAGTTCGAAGTTTATACCCCAAGTGTTTTAAAATATAGTTTGGAGTTGTAGGTGTTATTAATAAGATAATAGTCTGCCCTAGACATTGAGGACGAATTTAAAAATAACTTACTAATGTAGGAGTTTGATGGAGCACCCAAACACCCCCTTATTCCCCTCCCCCCCTCTTTTCTAAGAAACGGCCCCAGGGCTAGCATGATGGATGTTAGCGCCAACCCAACCCTACTGAAGAGATCGTGACTTGGAAGATAGCTCCGCTGAGCAAGTGAACTTTAAAAGCCTCCTCCGCCGAGCAAGAGGAAAAGCCAGGTCAGCTGTATAATTGGCCTGACAGTGAGCGGTCCGCCTCGTGTATCTTTACCGTGAGAAAAACTGAGAGAAAGTCGCTCCCTCGTCCTTCACACAGTGTGGACGAGGTACAGCCAAACCGCCGCAGGAACAAACCCATCCGACAAGTCAATAATTTAATATATTCATCCTAAACGATGGATTGAATAGCCAAGCTATTATATTTTTTTAACTATGGTTATAGCCGCATCTAAATATCGTATTCTATAATTGGAAAATTACACTTGGACACGGGACTCAAACCCGGGAACTTTAGCTTAGTACGCCAATGATCTAACCACTGAGATATCCAGGAATCGTTCTGTGCCCAAGATGTAATAATGTACTATTGGCAGAAAAGATCCAACTACAGTAGCTCCATGACTTCTTTGGTGCTGACTGACAGCTCATAGCTGACAGCTGACGGCTTTGAAAAGTTACCAGACACAATGATGTATACCTACGCCGAGCCAAATGATCTGCAAAAACATGTGTTTAGCAGCTGTCGTTCTGACAGTCAAAATTTAGGCATATACCTAAATGTTTGTTGGCTGTCAGAAGTCAGCTGTGAGTTGTCAGCCAGCACCAAAGAAGCCATGGGGCTACTGTACCGAGTCTAAGGTGGCTGTGTCTGATGGCTCGTGATTTTAGTTAATCAGATGACAATTTTCACACGTCCATTACAGAGACTGCCTTAAACTATGAGTAGAGAATGACCTTGGACACGGGACGATTCCTGGATAGCTCAGTGGTTAAAGCATTGGTGTACAAAGTCGTTAAAGGTCCCGGGTTCGATTCCTGTGTTCAGATGTCATTTTTCAATTCTAAGAATATAATATTTATCCGAAAGTATTCACACGCCAATCTGTGTGTTAGGCTGTTTAACATTTTTGACAACTAAAAATTGATGCATTGGAATGGAAATCTGAAAAGCCTCCTTTTTCTACCAGAATCCTATTGCTTAGTAAGATTCTGGTAGGAATAAGGACCTTTCTAATGTCCGGTCTTGCAAAAATCGGTGTATATGTAAGTAGAAACATCCACAGAATAAAGGGTCTGATGTAAGAACTGCTCACACGTCACATTTTGCAAAAAGAAAAGAGTTTACACATCCCGCCCTCCACTCCCCGTCTTAGTACCCGTTCGGGCTATACGCTAATTACGCTAATAAAATAAAAATGAGGATAGTGGAATCTTAAAGGAAATGTCCTCGAATTTGGGTGAAGGGAGAGTAAGAAACATTTAAGAAAACCCAACCGGGATTAGAAATTGTAATCTCCCCATCAATGGAAATCCAGTCTAAGACGAGAGTAATGAGTTAGACAATGTACCAGTAGACCTATACATATTCCTAAAGATAGAAAAAAAAGGCAATTTCTTGGGTACGAACATTGGTTGTGTATCGCCCTGTGACAGAAAATATACGAGAGAAAAACCTTTATAACAGTTCAAATTATTTGGAGCGAGAACCGGTTGCGTTGGTTCCCATGAGATTCCTTTGCCCCGAATATTGGAGTGGTAATATCACTTTGGTGGAATAAGACAATGATTGATTTGAAGATAGCATCATACAACATCATACTACTTTTTTGTGTTACATGACTAAATATCCCATTTACACAATCCAATATTTTATGTTTACTTTCTCGCTATCTTACAGGTAGAGAAAGTATTGTGATCGTCAAAAAAAATCTAGATCAAGATTTTGATGAATTTCGACGTTTCATGACCCCCCTGGAATCCGAAAGAGTGGTTTTTGTATTTCCGTCTGTCTGTCTATTTGTCTTTACATCGGAGTAGAGCCTAAACTATTTTACCGATCGGGCTAAGACTTGGTATCTAGGGTTTTCATAGCGTTTCCCCAAGGGATTTTTGTAATTGGATATCTAACTCTAAAATTAAAGGTAGTTTACTGAAGGGTGAAAAGAGAAAAAAAAAATCGATTTTCTCAAAATCAGCTCTAACAATTTTGATTAAATTTCATTTCTAAGCATTGATCAATATTACAAACAAAATGGCTACTCTCATTTTCCCTGCAAAATACGTTAAGGGTTCCGGTCTAGTGCGTAAATTCTCTTCTTCTTTTTTTTTAAATCAAATTTCCGAAACTATTTGAGAAATGAAATTACTTTTCATTGCAAATATGTAGGTCTATTTATAATACACACATTTTATTTTAAGCATATTTTTATAAAACCAATAATTTTCAGGCTAAACGCAAATATATATTAACTTTTCGAACACTTTAGTTGCAGCCATCAAAAAAATCTAACGCGAAATGTTGATGAATGAGAAAATCCATTTTCTCAAAATCGGCTCTAACAATTTTTATTAAAATTCGTATCAAGACGTTGATTAAGATTATAAACAAAATTGCTATTTTCATTATCCTATAAAAATTACTTTTAGGATACTTTACAGAAGCAGAAATTTACTTGTTTCCACAACTATTTAAGATACTAAATAACTTATCATTGCAAGATTGTATTGCTATTTAAAAAAAAATTATTTTGAATATATCCTTATAAAACCAAGTTTCCGAGATATTGGCAAATATATTAATCCAGGGTTGCTACAAAACTTATATTATAAAATTCCCTGACTTTTCCAGGTTTTTCAGACAACATTTAAAAACATTCCAGACCTAATCTTTTCACAGTTTTTCTTGCTGAATAGGAATTTTTTCGTTTATTATATTGATAACATATTTTCAAAGAATCCTAAGCTACCAAACATCAACATTCTTATAAGCTCTTGTTAATTCTCTATTGTTTAATTAGGTATTTTTGGTGTTCCTGTGTGAATGTATACCCTGTACAACTACCTCATGTTAGAGTAAAATATCCAGGCAATGCACTTTGTTAACATCGAGAAACACTCACTCTTGTTTAAATGTTTAGGTGCAGAATTAATCAAACGTTTAAATTACCTGACTTTTCTTTATTTTTGATCAAATTCCCCGACGTTTCCCTGTTTTCCCTGACATCAAAGAATTCCCTGATTTTTCCAGGTTCACCCTGCCTATAGCCACCATGTAAATAAAATTTTCGAGCTTAATTTTACAGAGATACTAATTAAGTTTTAACGCAATAATTCTCTAATGCCATCGAGTAAGTAAATAAGTAGGTATTTCAAAAATTTGATGTTCTTTTTTCTTTAACCTCTTGGGGGAAATGTTTGGACAGCAATGATCTATCTCTATCATTTTAGATTCAATAGTCAATATTTAACTTTTTTTATTGGTCTAAATTTATAAATGAGGAATTTAATAGAAATAGATGTGTGACCCCTAATAAATTATCGAAACTTTTAACCGGAAGTCGAAATTGTAATACGCTGTATTGACCTTTGTGGACCCAATATCGATATTTGTTGTCCGAATATACTAAATGAGGACTTTAATTCTTTAAAAATAAAGTTATGACATTTAAATCCGGGAGTCAAAAAGCCTTTTACATAAGAATGACGCAATTTTTGCTCGGATTTACTAGTGTATATTATTTCATTTCACATATTTACGAGTTTTGAGTAAATATCTCCATTTTTAAACAATGGAGTGAGAAAGTCCGTGCGGAGTTCCGTACCATTTATTTTTAGATTTGATGTGTTGAAATCTATACACCTTTACAATAGCATTACTTATAAATCATAGCAATTTGGACAGCTAAAAATATATTTTATAAAAAATGTTTAGTGGATTATTGTCTTATAAAACTATAATATATTAATATATCTCTAATTTTTGAGGACAATCATTAAAGGATTCTGTGCAAGGACCAGGTATGTGTGAATCACTACATTTTTCTGAAGATTTTTTTTTATTACAAAATTAGATATTTACGTAGAAGAATCAAATCAATCTCACAATATAAAAAATGATGACTAACATTTTTGGAAGGTGGCAGATTGCTGTTATCATCTAAAGTCTAAAACAGTCATTTTGAAATGGGATGGAAGGGGATGCGATAAAAAAAATCCAGTGTTTTTGCACATTTTTTAATGACAAAACATTTCACTTGTCCTCACGAGGTTGAGTTTGACCCCCTTCCAGACCCAATGCTTCACAGAGAAATTTTGGGGGCGCAGAAGATTGAATCGAGGACCTCTGGATCGGTAGCAAGAAACTCTGAACACTATACCAGAGAGACAGCCGAGCTGTCAAATCACAAAAATTTTACATTCCAAGAAACCTTTGACAACTTACCAAAAATCGGCTTGCAACTCCAGTTTGGGAGCCATTGCTCTATTCAGTATTATTATTATTATTATTATTATTATTATTATTAGCACCGCGTCTTACTACCCGTTTGAGCTACAAGCACTTATGCTAATGTGTAATGGTAGGGTGATTGTGAGATGAAATGGAGGACCTACAGTTCAACGTGGGGTCCGAACCACGGTGGAGGCCTGGCATTCCTCACATTCACACGATGTCTTGTCAGAGGTGAAGGAGGGGTTTGGTAATCAGATAAATCTTTGCCGGGACCGAGGATTGAACCCCGGACCCCCAGCACAGTAGTCTGACACCTTACCCCTAGATTGCCGGGTCACCCTATTATTCAGTATTAAATATGCGGTTAAAAGTCGTTAGTCATGTTTGACACGTTAAATAGGCTATATTAATAATTGGTATACCTGGTACTACAAACCAATGGAGTTGAAGTGGAGCTACCCTCATCCCTTGTACCGGCGGGCACGCGGACAAAGGCACGAGTCTCATTTTGTCTGATTTTAAGGTGACGGGGAAGTCAGAGTTCGAATCCCAGCCATGTGTATTTTAAGTTCCCTCCACACAAATGAGGGTAAAACTCCCCCAAATGTTTACCTTCAACGTCACCCCTCCATAGTGTAAAATATGATAGCCCAGACGGATAGTAAAACGTGAAGTACCGAGGGGGGGGGGGNCGGGGGGGGGGGGGCAGGGGGAGTTGTTTGAACAAGTAAAATAAAACCGTGGGTGAGAAAAGCTGGCAGAGAGTCACGTGATCTGAGAACATTAGCCCCGCGGCATCTGAGGACTACCTAACTTGCTAAACAAAACGACCTTGAGTCCACTTCTTCTACAAAAATAAGATTACGCTTAAAAGCTTTCTCGTAACTAGTTCTTTGCTACATGTCGAAATACTTAATGTGGCGAGGGAACAATTGGACAACTGGCGAAAGCGAAGGGAAAAATGGTTTTATGATCATTCTAATTAAAAGAAGCGTGAAGAGGGGAGTAAGGGGTGGGTGGGAGATCATGTTTATTAATGTAATTTCTAACTGTATGTGTGATATAAACAACCTTTTATAAACCCTTTAAGAGTTACGGCATATATTCTTAGAAAGACGTATTATATATACAAGAATGATCGGCTGTGTCGGCCAAAAAGAAAACAACGTGGAATGCGTAGAGTTCGGTTCCCACGGTACTTTGTATATAAATCTTAACATAGTTTGTAGCCCTTCTAGTATGAGAGCCATCGCAAGTCTTTAAACTCTGGACAGAAACTTTAAAGCTTGCACATTCCTTCTACAAGGTACCGGGTTCCGCCAATCCTCTTATCCAGAGTTCAGGGAGCTACAGTAGACCCGTGGCTTCTTTGGTGCTGAGTGACAGCTGACAGCTTTGAAAAGTTATCGGACCAAATTATGTATCCCTACGCCGAACCATATGATCTGCAAAAACATGTGTTTATCAGCTGTCACTTCTGACAGTCAAAATGTAGGTATATACCTAAATGTTGACTGTCAGAAGTCAGCTGTGAGCTGTCAGTCAGCACCAAAGAAGCCACGGGACTACTGTATGCTGTCCAAAAGACCTGCTCGGAGGAGTGAGACACGTCTCTATAACCAGTTGGTCCACGGTAGACTCTCGCCCCAGTCCTCCGTAGTCCGTAGATTTATTTTTAGCACCACGTCTTGTAATCTGTTCAGGTTATTACGCATTTGTACTAATTATTATTATTATTATTATTATTATTATTATTATTAGCACCGCGTCTTACTACCCGTTCGGGTTATACGCACTTACGCTAATGTGTAAATGGTAGGGTGATTGTGAGATGAAATGGAG
>CABFVX010001322.1:0-27739 GCA_902151425.1 Timema shepardi | reverse complement strand
CACATTCACAAGATGTCTTGTCAGAGGTGAAGGAAGGGTTTGGTAATCAGATAAATCTTTGCCGGGACCGGGGATCGAACCCCGGCCGCCAGCATAGAAGTCTGACACCTTACCCCTAGACCACCAGGTCACCCTTTGTACTAATTATGCTAATGAGTTGAGGATGAGGAAAGTTGAATTTAGAGAAAGTGTATCCACATTTTCGGGGCGAGATAAAGAGAGTGCAAAACCATTTCGGATAAAACCACCCTCAGTGCACCCCAGCGATGTGGAGTCGGACCAACGTAGACAAATAGAGCGGGAGTCGAAGGATTGGTGTACCGACTCTACAGACCTGGTACATCCGACCGGGATTAGAACACCGAGCTCTCTGTCAACTATGGTCTAGTCTAACACAAGAGTGACTCCTTAGACCATGCGGCAGCTGAAGCTGGTTTCACGTCATGTGAAGTGTACCACGTGTCCCTACCAGCCAATAATGTTGCAAGAAACGTCAACACGGCTATTTAGTACGGTATTTTGTTTGTGGTGTGTAGACGACTTATTTGGTATAGTTCGTCTGTCCGTGTCTCGCGAACTATAGAACGTTGTGGCCTCTTCTTACACTTTATTTGGTAGCTTCAGAAAGTTTCTGTTGCAAGTACATGAAGCCTAATCAGCCCAAACTGCTTCAGTTCACTTACTAAGCAAACAATAAGGAATACTCACAAACAATAAATAAAAAACACACAACTATCAAGGTGTTCACCCACTCCCCCGCCCCCCTTTTGTGATTGTTAGTCTGCCACGTACAGTAGCCCCATGGCTTCTTTGGTGCTGACTGACAGCTAAAAGCTTTGAAAAGTTACCAGACCAAATTATGTATCCCTACGCCGAACCGTATGATCTGAAAAAACATGTGTTTAGCGGCTGTCACTTCTGATGGTCAAAATTTAGGTATCTACCTAAATGTTGACTGTCAGAAGTCAGCTGTGAGCTGTCAGTCAGCACCAAAGAAGTCATGGGGCTACTGTAGGCACGATAAGCTAAGTTGATCCTTTGTGAAATAACTTATTCCAACCACTAACTAAACAGAACCTCGAACTATTGAAACTATTGCGCATGTCAGAAATGCGTGATTGAGATTATAGATTTGGTGTGCTGACGCTCTAAAGAATGTATAATTATTTGATCCAGGAAACAACTAAATTAAACTTTAACTTATAATATCCCGAACAAATTTGATTATAAAAAAAATCAAGCGTTTAACGTGTATTTTCTGAGCCGAAAGATTATAATCGTCATACGGTCTATAAACTAACTTAACTATATAAAAGAACCAACACCCAGCCCACCACCCATTAATTCATCTCTGAGAAATAGAAATTTCACCAGTTATACATTTTTCAGTCATGCCGGAAATCGAACCTAGGATCCTTAGGGTTATAATTTTTTGATGGATATATTATGTTATATATTATGTTGTTTTTGTCTGCTTACTGAACTATTAGATGATCGGCCACTGGATAATTCCTGATTAGGTAATCAAATTCAATTAAATGGATAAGTGAAAATGTCCGCTTCGGTGGCTGCATGGTCTAACGCGCTATTCTCGCAGTAGACTAGACTGCCAATAATTGGTAGATCGAGGTTAGAGTCCCGATCGGGTTTAATGGGGGGTGATTTTTCCAAAATGGTTTTCCACTCTCCCTCCACTCAAATGCGGGTAGACTTGTATAAAATAACCTTCCTAATTAATCCCTGAAAGCACCGGCGTAATTGTTACATACGCGTATGACCTGAACGGGTAGTACGACGCGGTGCTAAAAAAAAAGTGATAATTTTCATATGCGTTCCTAAAATATAAGCAGGACTACACTAAAGAATTTCTTTGTGTGCCGGTCCGCGGCCCACCACTTGGGAAACATCGGCCTACACGGTAAAATGCAAAGCAGTACAATCGGAACAGACAAAAGAGTGCTAAAGTTAGAGTGAGAGAGCACAGTTGGAGGGACGACAGATGCCGGTATATGAGTAGAGGTAGTGCCGGGTGACGGATGAGGTCGTACGCAACACCCTCTTTCCCCTCACCATCAAACAGCTGTTGTCTCCGGTATCTTCCTCGCCACCACGTGCTACAAACTACACCCCCCTCACCCCCTCTATGGAACAAACACTGAACATATTGTGTCACCGGGAGGCGGGGATTAGTGTTGTTCGATTCCGGAAACCTTATTTCGGAATGCGTGCTTTGCTTTTAAATAATCAAATAATTCAAATCCAAAAAATACACACACACTTAGATGTATAGTAGGATTTTGGTATAAAGAAAATTTTAGAAAATGCAAACTTTTTATTATTATTATTATTATTATTAGCACCGCGTCTTACTACCCGTTCGGGTTATACGCACTTACGCTAATGTGTAATGGTAGGGTGATTGTGAGATGAAATGGAGGACCTACAATTTAACGTGTAATCCGAACCACGGTGGAGGCCTGGCATTCCCCACATTCACTTTTTTTGTCAACATTTAAAACATCTTACTACTATATTATTAGTGTTATTTTTTTATAGTTATTACTACTATATTATCAAAATTGACAGATGCAGATCAACATGACTAATAGACATAAAATAAGTTCTAGTAACTTTTTTACAGTTATTTTTGTTATCATATGATATATATGGCCGGGAGGGACACGACATCCAGCTTCAGTCACCTTGTGTAGACCAGGGGTTCTCAAACTGGGCGTCACCGGTCCGGGGCGTCGCGGCTTTAAGAAAAAACTAAAACTTATAAGGTATAGTGAAATGTAACATGCAAAGTTTCAAGAGTACGCGTAAATATTTTAAAGAATGGAATAAATCATGCAAGAAAACATGTTTCGCCATTATGAGCAAACTGTACATATGAGATCATGCACACACAAAAAAAGTGTAATCTAACTTATTTTTATTCAGTTCTGTAATTTTGTTCTAATATTGTAGTTTTACATTTAAAACTAGCTGCAGTAGCCCCATAGCTTCTTTGGTGTTGACTGACAGCTGACGGCTTTGAAAAGTTACAAGACCAAATTATGTATCCCTACGCTGAACCATATGATCTACAAAAACATGTGTTTAGCATCTGTCACTTCTGACAGTCAAAATCGAGGTATATACCTAAATGTTGACTGTCAGAAGTCAGCTTTGACCTATCAGTCAGCACCAAAGAAGCCGTGGGGCTACTGTAGTACCCGGTAAAGTAAATGACAATTTTCCTTTTTTTTTTTAATGCTAACAAATAAAATTGGGACGATTTTATTTTAAATATTGAATACAGGGGCGTTCCACGTAATATGTGACATGTGAAGAAGAGCGGCGCTGTCTCAAGAAGTTCGGGAACCTCTGGTGACACCGATCGTCGTCCAAGGTGCACCATAGGAGGTTGTCTATACGTAGTATGCGCAGTGAGATGTGATGATAGTTATGATGTTGTGGGGCCGGCGTGAGTCTTAACCTAACTTAAGTTAGGCCTAAATATCCAAACGGTGGTAACCGTTAGGAACATCCTCCTAAATACCCAAGGTACCAGCCGGGAATCGAATCCAGGATCCCTAGGTTCATAGCCAGATGCACTGACCACTACACCAAGATGCCGGTTACTGTCAAATAAGGTATTCTTGATTAAATAAATTGGACTGTATTAGGCTCTAAAGATGTTTTTAACTACCCGCACTGATGTGCATGTGGTACAATGGAAGAGGTTCTGGAATTAGATATCCAACCCTAAAATTAAGTGTAGTTTATTAAATAATAATAATATTCAACACCGCGTCTTACTACCCGTTCGGGTTATACGCTTTAAGTATAATTACGCTAATGGATTAGGAATTGGGAAGGTTGAATTAGAGGAAGTGAACCCACATTTGCGTGGAGGGAGAGTGGAAAACCATTTAGGAAAAACCACCCCCAGTTCACCCGACCGAGGTTCGAAACTCGATCTCCCCGTCCTCAGCAGTCTGGCTCAACACGACAAGCGCGTTAGCCAACTAAGCCACAGAGGCGGGTTAGTTTATTAAAGGGCAAAAAGATAAAACATCAACGAAAGAGCAATTTTTAATTTTTCCATTATAATGACTTTGAGAATAATCTTAACATGAGCGTAAATTTCCAATTTTGATCATGTTTCAACAAATTTCAGATATGAAATAGCTTAACATTGTAAAGTTGTAGTAATAATAAAATAAAAAACTTTTGCCCAAAACATATTTTTATAAAACAAATAGTTTCCGAGATATTGGCAAATATATACTTTTTTATGGAGGTATTTGAAACTGTTTATGCTCTTTGATAGACAGAGATGTTCCTCTTTTATCAATGTTTTTGTAACAGTTTATATAATGTTATTTATGCTCCTTGGTGGAGTATTTTGGCAATTATGTCTATGATTTCGTATCATAAATCTTAGTAAATGTTTATATTTTAAGATAAAAGAGAAAGTCTGTGGGGTACACCGTACCATTTATTATTCATGTCAACAGCCTCTAGACTGGTTTGATGCAATCCTCCATTCCTTACAATCGTGTGCCAATCTGTCAAATAACTTTTAAAATTACACTCTTTTTTTTCAATTAGTTAAAACCTATTCCAAATACATCGACATGTTTGGGTACAATCCTTTTTTTATTGTATTAAAAAAACTGGCCATGTCATTTAAAATATAGGCTTAGATCAGTGTGCGTGTCAATAACAGCTTGCAGTCCAAACAGGTAGACAGACAGACAGCTGTGGGGTGTGGTATCCAGGTGAGACAAGCCACCCTCAGAAGGCCGGAAGGAAGGGGGAGGTTCCGCCCCAACCCAGATCCTGTTATATTGTTTGATTCAAACTAAGAAATGTACATTACCACAGTCAAGATCAATGGAGTAAAGTGCTCTCCTCAGGATCAGATGATCGTGGGTTCAAACCCAGCCGGGGTCGACGGATTTCTCTTGAGATGAAAATCCGTAGTACAATTTCCTTCGGAGCGAAAGTAAATCCGTCGGTCTCATGACGATTGTGGCATGTAAAAGAACCCTGGAAGGTATATGAAATTACCTTTCCCGGCAAAATTGGTAGGCCCTTTCGCTCATAGAAATTCACGTGTGCTGATATAATCAGTAGGTTCAGAAAATGCATGTTAAATACCTCTAATAAATAAATAAACAACTGACTCATCCACATAACCAATTATCACTCTCATTCACTCCTGCACTTTGATATCACTGACTCTCACTCTCTTACCTTCTTTATCAACATTGATTTAGTAAGTTATATTATTATATTACATTTATGTTTCCCATAAGTGTAGTGAAGTAAAATGCTATGGTCTTGATATTTCAAGTTGAACAAGACCAAGCCCTTAGAGAACTACCAAAGACTTGAATTATATTTGCAGGGGAAAAAATAAATAAATTACTATAATCTTTTTTAAAGTGTAAGTAAAATTAAGTAAAGTCAGTAGTGAAGCGTCAGAGTAGGCAGGATAAGCTCAGCTATCTTAAACGGGTTTGAATAAAAGGAGAGAAAACATTCCTTTACATAAAACATATGTCAAATTGAAATTGTAATGATCTTTTTTTAAAAAGCGTAGTGACATTCTAGCTAGCGCGTGAAGCGAATATCTCAGTTCCTTTTGGCGGGATAAGCTGATACCTTTCCGCCTAACGCTCTCGGAGAATCAGGCCTGCGGGGAGCTATGGAGGCTGATGCGCGCGCAACTGTTCATCTCAGCCACTCAACGAGACCAGTAAGCCGGCTATCCCCGACTCATGAGTGTTACATTATGATCATACAGTGTTTTTCAAAGGTTTATTTCAGTGTAGATTAGTTTAGTTTTGTAATTGTGACTTGTATTTTATGGATTAAAAAAAAAATTAGTCTTATAATATAATTATGTGAGTAATGTTTTATAATGTAGTATACGTACCGTAGAAAAAAAAGGGAGGACGCTGTAGACATCATCAATGACTTTTTCGGTTCAGTTGAATTGTTAAATAATTCTATTGAGGTTTTGTCTTTTGAACGGAAAGAACAGTACATTTAAAAGGCAAAATAGCAAGACCAAAATTATATATTTCACAGAAGGAATAGCAAAAAAATAAAAATATGATCCCCCAATATGATAGGGAACGGGAAGTTGTAAAAAGATAGTCTCTAGACTCCTCTTTGAAACACGTTCACCTGGTGGGAGGTAGATGCAGCACACGGTCATCTCCATAGGAAGGGAGACACGGACAGCGATCACTTGGAGATCAGAGACGATATTAATATGTTTATGGTATATATTTCTTCGTGCGAATATAGCCACACCTCCGCTAGCTTGACCAAAGAATGGTTTGTATGTACGATATACATCGTACCCACGAAGCATCGGGTATCAGCAAGGAAGAAAGTAGTAATTTAATTTCCTCTACACGGGTATATAAATCTTTAGTGCCTACAATTACAATGTAGTAACGTCATTATTTATTGATAGCAACAAAAAAATTAGATATTAATTAATAAAATTGTTTGAAAACAAGCATTTAATCAAAAAAACTACCTACTGTTTAAAAGTCCCACATTAAAACATCAAATATTTTGCCATGATACTTAATTTGTGGGTTGGTTTGTATTGGTTTTTTGTATCCACACAAATTTTAACAACCTCAATATAAATATATAAACCTATACATTTAATAAAGTCCAACAAAAATTCCAGTATTAAATTAATAGTCTAATTTTGGTAACTTCTCAGATTTCTTTTACAGTTGTAGATTTAATGTTTTTGTAATTATTTGTATTACAAGTTTTTGTTAGTGATGTAAATTTAGTGAATTTGTAATGCTTTAAAAATGTGTACAAATAATTCTCCAATATATTGCTTTCATGAAAATGTTTTCAATTCCATGTGCCCTTTTTTTATCAGGCTCATTATATCAGTTCTATATTAAAAAGGTAATTTATCTGTAAAAAAACCACCCAGTCCTTTGACCAGGACCAGTGAAGGAAAAATTTCCAATTTCACCAATGGTAGATTTTTCAATTCCAGGAATCAAACCTAAGACCTGTAGCTTATCTGTAAATACTATAAAGACAGAGATATGATGTCAAACACTATATTTAGTGCAGGAAGATGAACAATTTTCTTAAAATTTATTTTAAAAAATACGTGTAATGTTTCTAGCTTATAAAGTACACCTATATTAAAAATCAAGGTAGAGCTAAATTTTATTTTCCCTACCTCTTATGATGAATCAAATAGGAGTATACAGAAAGGCAATGCTATGTTGCTGGCAAAATAAAATAAGTTACAATAATATATGTTATCGAAAATAAAGATATAATTTTAGAGCCAAATATTTACTTACTCTAATTGCCATATAGTTTATTATTTTTCCTATTATTAGTAGTACCATTCGGGTTGTACACCTATGTACTAATTACATTAATGTGTCAGGGATTAGGAAGGTCGAATTTAGAAGATGTGTACCAGCATTTGTGTGGAGAGAGAGAGAGTGGAAAACCATTTAAGAAAAACTTCCCTTAAAACACCCGCATAGGTTCAAATACAAGGATCGCCAATCTCATTTAATATGAGAATTAACAACTTTCAAAATGTAAAATTGTTTCGTGAGCTACTCAGATATAAAAAATATGCAGTATTGCATATTATTGTCTATTATATTATCAAAACCTGTGTTCAACCAGGGGTGGATTCTGTAGCTTAGATAAATAGTGTACAAACATAAGTGGGCTACATTTTATACTCACTTTTATCCATAATTTTTTTTAAATTTTGGTGAGAAGGCTAATTTTTGACTTTTCAAAATATTTTCAAGACGTTAACCTCTGAGCGTCATTTTATGGTGGTTTTTTTCTTTCTAAAGTAGCTTACTTTGAAAATAGCAAAATAAATTTCTCGTATGGGCTAACGAAAATGTCACCGCAAGCTACTGGTAGCTCGTGATCGGCCATGTGACAACCTCTACTCCGTTATTTAACAATGTGTGATCATTTGCTCGGAACAAAGATGGTTTAGAAATGTTTATTTTAAATTATTCCAATTTGCATTGAAAGAACCTTGTATCCAACAGCTTTAAAAGTCGCTAGAATAATTTTCACATATTCATATGTCATATCATGTGATATGCAGCTCCATCACTTTTGATTGGTATTAAATAAACTTACAATACTAATAATATAGTAAAATACTGATCATTGTTGACAACAAAAAATAAATCTGTTTGCATTTTTTTAAAGTTTCTTCCTGCAAAATTCTATGAAAGGACTACATTCAATGCACGGGTTATTAACCAACTTATTCTAAAGTAGGCTATGGATATTAAGAAAAAATTAGAACTTAGAAAGAAGACAATATGTGAAAATCGCAGTGAAAACTATTGTATGTATAACCGTCCAATACAAGCAACTGGTTTAAATTCAGTCTTCAAACTTCCTCCAACCAGCAACCCAATCTATTGCGAGCTTAACTCCTTAGCTCAGACCAGTGGTATTTAACCTTTTTTTTGTTCACATATCCCCAGATATTTCTCTTCGACTTTGTATCCCCAAAGTCGTTAGTGCATAATTAAAGTTATACATATTCTATGATATACATCTATGAGAGAGAGAGAGAGAGAGAGAGCAAAAGAAAAAAATTACACCACCAGATCGCATGTCTTTATGTCCGAGTCGCTTGTGGCTAACCCTAGATCTGTCCCTTATTATTCAGTATGTAACATGAAGTTTTATATACACATTTTACACCGTCCTTTAGATGACTTTGCGCACCTCCGAGGGTATGCATACTCAGGGGCGGCCTGAGGTAAATTTTGCGCCCAGGCGAGATTGCTTTTCGGCGCCCCCGTATATAACAGTGAGAGAGTAATAAAATATTGCATCAATCACCCAACCTAAAAACGCCAAACCTAACGTAGAATGGGTGTGATAGAAAAATAATCTGAGAGGAAATTCCACAAATAGTTATCATCCTCTAAGCGTTTCACGGCTAGATTATACAAAAATTGTTAGGATTACAAAGAAAATTACAAAAAAAAAACATTTTGTAGACAATGTTTTCTTTATTTTATATTGAACAAGTAGGTTCTTGGATATGATGAATGGTTTACGATATAATTGCAAAAAAAAAAGTTTTAGGGCGCTATTTATCCAACATGGTGGATGTAAAATAACTTTTCAAAAATTGATATCTTAGGTGCCCATGAGTTAGAGGTTTGGGGATTGATTTCATACTATGCCCAGTTGGCGTTAGGCTAGGTTGCTGGCCTTTTTGGCAGCCCAGGCAGCCACCCGGTTTGCCTGTGCATACCATAATATGAATACCACTAGCTTGGACTGTGTGACCACCAGTATGGGTTTTAATATGTAGTGTATATGCCATTCAAGAACTATCTAAACAAAATGCAAAAATAATACTAGGATATAATTTATGTAAGAGAAACGGTGATAGCATGATGCCCTTATCAAACAGACAACTTTACATGTTCTTAAATAAACATAAACTACATTCAATGACAATACTCCACGCTTAGGCAGCAAATGAATAGAAGAAATCGTCTAAAGAGATGCATTCAAAGACTACCTATGGTATGATTTTGTGGGAGAAATATAAACTTACAAGAAAAATCTGTTATGATCAACTGTTCCATAGCTGTTGCATAGCATGTTTAATAGCTAAATTATGTTAAAATAAAAATATCAACATAAATAAAACTAGTTTTTGACTGGTCACTCTCTTTAATAAATAAAGCAAAACATTAGTAAACTTAAATTACCTTTACTTAGACATTCTAATGGAGGTTAGTTTGACTTTAATTTAAATTGAGGGTTTAAGTTTATATAATATTAGTTTAGGAGTGCACAGAAATGTGTAACATCACATTAGCACCAACTTATATTTAATAAAAAAAAGTATAAACTTAAATTAAATAATAGATGTATAGAAATGTTACTGAAATTACAAGGGTGACTTACCGTTATGCCCCAACGCACTTCCAGCCTGCCCCATTCTTCAATATGTATATAACATTTAAATCAACTATAAAACACCATTTTTACACAAAATATTGTACTTATTCATTAGGCCGATTACAAGTTATATTTATCAGCTGTCAAAAAGTTACACCCCACTGCAAGATGGCAAAGCAAGGTTCATTACCTTTACATAATATAAATTCTCAAAATAAAAATATACTGCTGCTGCGACCTATTGGACAAAATATAAACTTCCGTTTAGTTAGCAATTTCTCATTGTGTCGTTAGTTCCGGTTTCGTAATAATCGGTAACAGAAGTCTTTACGATAGATGGCGTGGTAGATGTTTTCTTTATACAAGGGTCGTATTTTAAAAATAAGGTTTGCATGTGCTTTATATACATCGAATGATCAATTTTTTAACTTTATCTTATAATATTGTAAAATAAATTTCTTGTTCCCTCCTTCTTGTAATAATTATAGTTTATAAATGTTATGCTTTTTCTGATGTATTGAAAAAATTCAACTAGCCTATATCAGCATCTAAAAGGAGTATAAAAACTTATTCCACATAAAAATGTGCCGATAGCTTACTAGATTCTGGTAGCCATAAATTCTCTGAATTGGTTGCACCTCACTAACTCACAATCATTGATCCATATATACTATACTGGGTGGAAATAAACATATCTCTTGCAACGGACCAAATAGTGACACTAAAATTTGTCACATGTTGCCTTTGATTGAAGATGAAGATATGTAATTATTTTATTTAATGCTCGCAAAAATATTCTCCTGGTAATCATTTAAATGTAATTCAAGCATCAATGGATTTGGNGAAAAAAAAAAAAAAAAAAATCCCATACATGGCAGTGACCATAGCATGCATGCAAGACGTGCACTAGTCCATCTAATGGTGATTGAAAGTCTGTATTTGTCCAACTTTCATCCCATTGCTCTAGCTAGTGTAGTTCTTATTTTTGGCGTCATAGACTTTGGAGGGGAGAGAAGGGGAAGAGCTGTGGATGTCAGGTAAAAATCCAAACAGCTGAGCTACGACTTTTCTTGCCTGAAAGGTGACGACTAGAACTGAAGTCACTACCCCTCCATTCCCCTTTTAAAACATACAAAGGGATAGTATGGCATGAAAGGGGAAATTAATATTGTCAAGGTACTGACCCCGTGCCCACACATCTTTAAGCCCAGTACACACGACACAATTTATTATATATAAAGTTGTACAAGAAGTTGCAGCCTGAAGATAAGTAATAACACAATAATGTAAATCACAGAACAGAAGGACGCTCAAAGCCACAACTGTCATAAAATAACACCTATAAATAGCTTCTTGAAGAGTGAAAGATTTTTAAAAAAAATCGGGACCTCCCCT
The DNA here is from genome assembly GCA_902151425.1 of Timema shepardi. Classification (NCBI taxonomy): domain Eukaryota; kingdom Metazoa; phylum Arthropoda; class Insecta; order Phasmatodea; family Timematidae; genus Timema; species Timema shepardi. The sequence goes on along the minus strand of CABFVX010001322.1, from coordinate 16,369 downwards.
TTTAGGATTGCCTAAGAATTTAGTCACGAGACGCTACTGCTATACTTGCACATAGCAATATAAGTTATATCATAAGTACCGGTACATAAATATTACATCTGATCTCCAAGTAGTAGCTATCCGAGTCTCCCTTACAATGGAGGTGACAGTATGCTGCATCTACCTTCCATCAGGTGAATGTGTTTCAAAGAGGAGCTTAAAGGCCCTCTTTATACAACTTCACAATCCTATATCATAATGGGGGATTTAACACTGATAAACTGGTGTGGACGCTCGTGGATAAATGGTAGAGGATATTCTTGTCTCGGGTGACCTGGTGCTACTAAACACCGGGACCCAGACACACTTTTCCACCTTTAATGGTGTATCCTCTGCCATCGACTTAACTTTCTGTAGCCCCGGGATTGCTGCTAAATTCCTTTTGGAGGTTCACTTGGACCCCTGTGCCAGAGATAATTATCCCATTCTACTTTCACCACTTCAAGATCCTCCCAGTATAGCATGGATGCCTCATCGGGTTCTTAAACGTGCTGATTGGGTTAGTTCCACGAGATAGCCGTATTTGGGGGATCATGTTCTTTTGACATCGATATTAGGACTTTGACGGTCATCGTGGTGGCAAGGGCTTCCATCCATAATCCTCACCGAATATGCACCACAGTCCTGTTTTCTGGTGGAATGAGGAGTGTCAATTGGCTATTTATTACTGTCGTCTTTCATTGATATCCTACTCTGGAGAATCTGGAGACATCCCAGATTTTTCGTGCTCGTGCTTGTCCTGTCATTTGTGAAAGCAAAAGTGAGTATCAGGGAGAATTTATTTCGACTCTTACAATTACCACTCCCGCAACTAAGGTCTATGTTTGCCACAATCTCTAGCACTGAATGCTACTCTAACGAGTTTGCACTGCATAGGCGTAACATTTGAGCGCCATACTATTGACTTTGGTTGTAGCATGCCAATCAGACTGATTTGACAGCTTCAATTAAATATCAATATTTTAATAATTTACGAAAGAAAGAAACAACGTTAACATATTTAAAAAAGTAATCTACTTCAAAGTTTATTTTCTCTGACTAGATGCAGTCAGATACAATCACGTGTGTCCCTAAATTGAAACACGTGGTTCTTCAAAAAATATTGCCTTTTGATAAATACTATAGCAGATATCAAAGAAGAGGTTTAACATTATATACTTTAACGCATACCCTTTGCCATTGGATGATGTCGGATAAAGTTACATACGCTTGCCATGCTATCTACATGTAAACATAGTAAAGGACGTCTATATCACAAATTATCATAAAAATAATAACTAAGCCTAAATAATATAATCAAACCAGAGATATATTTAAATAAAAGATGCTTTAGTATCTACTCACCATTTCAAGATGTCCTTGGATTTATTTGCCACGTGCGGGAAAATAAAAATCATTCAATGATGGCTGCCACACGCACTATCGTAACTACATCTAACGAACAAAAGAAGTGTATATCGAGATCGACAAACACTCCGCCTCAGAGAGGACTAGCGGCAATCCAAGGAACCATGTTTCCCCCTCTCCCTGCAAGCGACGGTCCCTGGTTATCTTCTCTTTTCCCCCACCTTTCTCCTTTCCTATATTACTGAGCTTATCACCCTTTTTGCTTTGTTCCGTTCGTATCAGATTTGGGACTATATATAGGGCTGCTCCCAGGTTCACATTATAGACGTATACTACAACCCAGCGTCGAAGGAGGCACTTCTACAACGTCACGTAACGAAGAAAACGACGACCATGGAGTATTGGCCGTCAGATCCACCGCTGCCCTGGCCAGGACTTCTTACTACAAGTACTTGAGCATCCTGAAAAAGTTGTCAAGTCCTTATGACTTAGAGTCTAGTTTGTTTAAAACACTAGATAATGTAGATCTAGACATTCTTATATTTTCTGTCGAAGCATATTTTTGTTAATTTAATATCATGTCGAATGGACAGTCCGTTCATTTCAAGTCTTGTTGACTTCAAGATAGAAGAGTTTCAGTTAATTGGTTAAATATCGTGTCCTGTAGTCTGAAGGACAAGTCCCATTTTATTGACTTACTAAATCAGTCTTACCTACAATTTCCCTGTGTCCTTATGATGCAGTCTTTACATTATAAGCCCTTTGCTCAGAAAGTAGCAATGTCTTAATCATAAACTTGCTAACTTCCACAAGTTCCATCAATTTATTTTGAGCCAATGTTTCTCATGACTCCGTGTACATCTCTTTAATATTTGGATGGCTACAACCAGGCTGTCTGTGTTGTATTCCATATCACAGTTCAGTTGATGGAAATCTTTATTTTGGGTTGGTCAAGTAGTCACGCTTCTCGTGCGGTATTAGCATCGGTGAGCAAACCAGGGAACTGCACTAGAGTCATAGTGGGGTTCGCGCTAATAATACCTTTTTTCTTTGGCAGTTGTTTGGCTCTTATTGTTGTTGTGTTGCTCATAGTGTAATTGCTATTAGAATTTTATGTACTATTGAATGCTCTGGCAGTACCTAAAGGGAAAGAGGCCAGCCATAGTACTAGTTTGTTGACACCTGTTTATTAGCCATCGACTGCTGTTATCAACAGATCTTTCTGTTGTTTATCACTATCCGAAATGTTTAAAAGATATTATATTAAAACCCAATCAAGCAAAACTGATGAAAATTTATATGTATATCTTGTTCAATACCTTTAGTTAATAATTGTTTAATTGTTCTCTCCTTTAGACAACTTCTACCTGTAGCCTGGCGCCTGCACAGCCCTTGTAAATACAGTCAAAAACATCACAATTCACAAAGTCTTATTGTCTGCATCAAGCTTCTAACGTATAACCTTCAATATTATTGTAATCTTTACTTTGTTATTTCTGTTTTTAATAAATCTATTTATTATTCAACTTAATTCTTTTTCAATATAAATTGTGTAACCTGTAGTAGGAAAAATGCCTCATGGTCTTGGTGGGGAGGAAGACTATAACCCTCCAGGCCCTGACGATTTCTACTATGAAATTTTGCGCCAGCTCTCTCCTGCTGGACAGCAGTTTCTTTTGTACCTCTACCAGACCAAATTATGTATCCCAACGCCGAACTATATGATCTGCAAAAACATGTGTTTAGCGGCCGTCACTTCTAACGGTCAACATTTGGGTATATTCCTAAATTTTGACTGTCAGAAGTCAGCTTTGAGCTGTCGCCCAGCACCAAAGAAGCCATGGGGCTACTGTATATGTAAAATATGATAAAAAATAGTAAATAAAAGATGTATATGCTATTTAGAAACCCGCAATCTGCTATCAAATATTCAATGTGGTTTTAGCATAACTCATTCATGGCGGGTCATCTGGTTCGCCTTTCTCCATAAACAGCACCTTTTGAATGTATAACCCGAACGGATAGTAATAATAATGATGATAATAGTAATTTAAAAAATGTCACATACACATGTATGCACAGCTTTCTCTTTCCACACACATGGGCAGAGAAAAAGAGAGCTGTTGGTGCATGCATGATATATAGGGTAACGTGAGCTCCTCCTTATGAGGTCACCCGAAATTCTTGTCAGATGACACCCTAGTAGCACATTTTCACCTGCTATCTATACTAAAAATGCATCAAGTGGTTTTACTCCTGGATTATTTTTTCTTTAGTTTGGTTACTTTTACTAGTATTACATCTCCCCTAATGCACCCCGCTATTGGCTATCAACCGGGATTAACCGCCACCCCCACTCACCTCGATGCCACTGTCTACAAGCAGTATGCCATTATCTACCTGTAAGTTTCGCATTTGGTGTGTTGTCGGGCATGCACGATTCCTTACAATAGATAAGCATTAGATATTTTATTGATTTGCATTCATATTTTATTTTATTTAATATAGCCTACCTACTATAATATTATTAAACGTACACACCTTGGTTTCTGGTCCTAGTAGTGCCGAATCTGATATTATAGTTCCAATAACCCACCCCTCATGGTGGGCCCGCTTGGGTGTATCACTCTTCATGGCAGTACAAATAAGAATAGGTTTGCTCTTACTAATGTTGTTTTACTATACAATATCCTTTTTGTAAAAAAACTAATCATAATCTTTACATAATTTAAATAAAAAAAATCTTAAGAATTAACATATGATTTAATTAAAGCACAAACTTATCCAAATATTTATTGCAGTCTTTTTGTAAGTAAATACATGGCCTTTATTCTTTTCCAAAAAAGATGTTTGTTTGCATTGTTCTAAGCAAACATCAGTTCATAAGAATACTTACAAAATAGTATTATACATTCTTTAATTGTATTCACAGCTCAAATATAGGATTTTTATTAATTAATTAATACACTTTCATCAATTCCTTTAAAAAAAACCTTAAATTGGTTCTCAATTTACATAAGTGAATTCCTATTGTAGGTATATACTAAGGGTGTACAAAGCCCACTCTTATATTTAAAGTAAATCTGAATCAGAGTTTGAATATTATTTTATCGTGCATATTTATAAGACTTTGGACAATCAACATAATGAAAAAAAATAATCTTTCAATAATTGCATCTTACTTCCTGTTAAGGCTAGCTACATAATGATAAAATCACTTTAGTGGGGTAGGGATGAAGAAAGAAGCATTTCAGAGGTAGCCTAATTGCATTCATGTGGAAGGAGAATGGGAAAACATTTTGGGAAAAGCACCTTCAGTGGACCAGACTGTGTTCGAACCCCGATCTTCCCATCGTCAGCAGGTCAGTCTATAATGAAAGTGACGCCTTAAGATCTTTCGGCCACTGAAGCAGGTAATGTTTTATTGCAAAAATGTTTAGCACACTTTCATAGTCTAGTTTGATAAATCAAGTTAATATCATTACATGCACTTCAATTTCTATGGATTGTCTCATGAAAATATTCATTTATAATATAAACTCTGTCTACCCTGAAAAGTAGCAGCCTTACCTTGACTGGTTACACAATGGTGTATGGTGGCAAAAAAGCAGGGGTAGATATTATTAATAGTTATGGGAAATTATTGTCTTGGGTTTATTAAGATTTTAATTAATTATTATTATTTTATTGGTTTTTAATTATTTAGTTTATTGTATACATATTGATTTAATAATGGCCCATATTTAAAAAAAAATTAAAGTAGTATTCTTGCTCATTAGATTTATTTAATACATACCGGTATTTTATATGTTAATTTTTGTCTGATAAATTTTATTTATAGAATGATTATTTATTTTTGCAGTATTAAGTTTTATAAATCAAGGTTACTTGGATTTAGTAATTTATATAGTATTGGTAAAGATTGTGCCAGCTACCGTGGTTATACAATAAATATAATTGAATTATATCAGTTAATCTAAGTGATAATGTTTAGTTAAAATTTAATATTATATTTTTGAGGTGAAATATTTAAATATAAATAAGTTTTTAATTAATTTTTTGAATCTTAAAAAAACTTATGTTTTAGCATGATTAGTCAAGTTAAGACTGCTAGTTTTAAAAATAAACCGGGGGTACATATTAGAAAAAACAACATTAATAAGTATTTTAACGATTAATACTTTTACTAAGGTCCAATCTTAAAATGTCCTATTAAAGTCCTTGTAACTTAACTGTTTGATGTGCTCGTCAAGTTACGGATCGGTGCCTTCTTGTCACTAAGCTTCTCAGAGTACTAGATTTGTTCCAAATCTTTTTACTGTCTTAATTTGAACCAATAGAATGTAAATAACTATTTAAATGTCTGTAAAGTTATGGAGTTGTTAGGAAAACAGATTAAAGTAGAATACATGTTTATGTTGTTGTATATTACATGTCATGATATTCAATAATCATATTCATACATATGAGTTTATAATATATAATGCTTTTTTCTATTAAAATAAAGATGGGTATACCTACTTTGTTTATTTTAAACATGCATGTATTTTAATACTATTTTTTAAGCTTAAAAATAATTAAATATCTAAACAGTAGAGTCATAGTCAATTTTTAAACACACAATTTAATATTAAAATAAAAACCACACTTAATTAACCATGGACATGTACTTGAGGGGAGAAAGCGAAGAAAAAAAACACCCCCCATATTAGCCATTCAGCCTACACATAATAATTTACAAGACCCTAAAAACATAGGTAGGCCTACAGCTATTGTCAATTACTAATAACTATTGACAAGAAATAACCACTCTGAATCATGAAGTGAAGCCACTGAAAAGAATTTACATATTTTGTATTTGAAAGAAGAACATTTCTTGAAAGTTAGAATTATAACACCACAAATTGGTGATTAGGTAATCATTAGTGAAACAGCTATTTAATTACAGGTGGACAATATTAAAACCAAGATAATCCATAAATAAATGTACAAAGTTTTCTAAAAATAGTAATTTAACCTCCCTTGAATAATAAAAATTGCCATAAAACAATATAGTGGAATGTTTGGATTTTAATGTGAACGTTAAAATGCTAGCCAGAAGGTAAATTTCACGTTAACTTTACAAGCACTTTAACCAAACATTGTAAAATTCTAAGTAGTGGTCGTTATCGCTTAGCATTATATTAAGCCCTAACGAATAGAATAACATGACAAAGTTAGATTGGGCTAAGCTAAGCTTTGTAGTTGTTGAAGCCAGAAGTGTTTTAAGGACAGAAGTTAAAGTTGATGAATATTAAAAGCTAAGTCTTAGTTTTCAGAGTTTCACACATTCCTTTAGTATATAAACAAATGCAAATTTCTAACTGCTATTAAATTTATGAGTGGTACAAAATATTAATAAACACATAGAGCTGGAATCCAAAGCTGGCCCTTAATCTGACCCTGATTGCAGTTTCATGAAAAACAACATATAGTTATATTGTTTATATGTTCTTGAATTTACCACTACCTAGCTGCAGAAAGCAAAGTGAGAAATGTTGGTAGTATTGTCATTAAAGGTATCACACTACTGATTGTGGCAGAACATGGACTAAGGCCGGCCAGCATCTTCTCGTAATTGTGTTTCACATCCTTCTCGCGATGCAAGGATGCTAATGTTTCCAACCTGTCGCTCGCATCCTAACCATAGACAAAAAAAATATTATTAGCTATTATAAATCATACTATCCATCATTGTGGAAAACCATCAAGTCAAGAGTGTTAGCAAACAAACAAACATATTTCTGCAGGTTGAATTGACTTGGGGAAAAAATAATACCTAAATTAAAAAGTAATGGAATTTTCAAACACACGCTGAGTAAACACTTAATAGGTTCATGCACACATATACAGTAGCACCACGGCTTCTTTGGTGCTCACTGACAGCTCACAGCTGACTTCTGACAGTCAACATTTAGGTATATACCTAAATTTTGACTGTCAGAAGTGACAGCTGCTAAACACATGTTTTTGCAGATCATCTGGTTCGGCGTAGGGATAAATAATTTGGTCTGGTAGCTTTTCAAAGCTGTCAACTGTCAGCTGTGAGCTGTCATTCAGCACTAAAGAAGCCATGGGGCAACTGTGTATCATCAATATAAGTTACTTTATAGAGAAACTCCATCAAGATGAGATTTGAATGGTTACTACAAACTTCAGAGCAGATCAGTGTTGAGTCAAGATAGAAAGAGTTTAAGACATCATGTAACGTTGACGCTTCAACGTGCACTGTTTCTAATTTACTGCTAGTTAATAAAATTTGATAAAAATATATGAATAATTTTAACAAAAATATATTTGATTTTGAAAATTTTAAAATAATTATTTGCTGTAAAGTTTACCTCGACTTTCGTCATTTCAATTTTTTGTTGGATTTAGAATATAACGTTTCCAAATTTTGTTGCTTGCTTAGATTTTTCATTGCGTGTTTTCACCACTGCACGTCGTCGTGTATCTTTAATCATTCAGTCTTTGAATAGAAGGATTAGTTTTTATTTATTTATTCTATGTTTATTTCTGTTTATATGTAGTTATTGCACACTTTTGGCAGCCCTAATGCATTTGAAAGATGGAGTGAACGAAGTATTTCTGTAAGTTTAAATCCAATCAATATTGGTCACTTCTGCATATTATTTATTTATAGAAAAAAGAAAAGAAAGAAGACATATACCATAAGCCTTTAATTATCAGTGTTCTCATCTAGTGTATAGTATGAATGCAATATAAATTACATTTTTGAGAGTACAGGCATATTTTGTTGCAACGATTTTGATAAGATTTCACTGTGTTAGTATCATGTTATCAGTATTGAAACTATCAATCACACGAGAGACAGCTGCAGATTAAATTACTACTAAAAGGGTTTGTTTTATAAGTTCCTATTTATGTGTACTATCGTTCTTAACTTTTTTTTTTCATATGTCCTACTGAAAAGTTTTGATATATCCAAACCTCTGTCTAGGGATTGTGTGGTTACGACCAATTTTCTTCAAAAGGCAGTAAAAGGCAAAACTCTTTATCCAGTGGTGCAAAGTGTAAGCTGTGTTCCTCTTTTCATTATAGAAAGTCATAATGTGTTTGTTACTTTTATTTTATATCCCTCTTTCATGAACGTTTGTCTATGTATAGCAATGAAAGTAGTTTTAGTATCTTTTGCAACTGTCAGATAATATTTATTCCTATTTTGTTCTTACTAGGCTAGGTACTCACAGTGAAGAGGACATTGCTCCTGTCATCAAACTTTCCAAACATCTGGAACATGCTTGGCTGCTTCAGCTGATTTCCAAAATAGTTTTCCAGGTTTAGAAATGTGAGGTACAACTCTTCCCGACGCACACTGGATATGTTAGACCGCACTAAAACCTGCAACGCAACATCAAATATGTTTCTGTATGTAATTGAAATATTACTGCAACTAAATTTAAAACAAAGACTAAGGAAACATAAAGGGCTTGATAAAAAGGTTGAAAAGTTAAAACATCCAGCTTGAACCAACATACTTAACATTTATTTCTCCATTACATACACCTCTAAAATCACCAAACGACTTTTTATTCCTTTTCCAAAAACAAAGTCACATTTAGGCTAAGCCTTGCCATCTTTGTCCAAAACATGGATAGTGTTTTAATCTCAGATAGTCCAATAGTTAAAATGTTTGGAGAATGTTTTATTAACTAGTAGTGGCATCACTAGGGTTGCGGACTGCACCAGATGACACCAAAGTGACTGTCTAATGAGTGTTTATACAAATTGTGTGTAGTGTATCTGCAAAAATTTGTCATAACAAATCCCCATAGTTAGCTATAACCACAAAAAACATTTTTCGTGAGCACAGCTTCCCTACAAAAACAACTCTAAGCTAATTTACTATTTGAGCATTCTAATGCGCATATGCTCTAGTAAGAGTTGTCTTTATTAACCAATTACTCGTACACTGGAAATTCAAATTCCATCTGCACGGGCTGTTTTTTTTAAACTTTTAATTGCTGTTGTTTTAGTTGTTGCTGGTGTTTTATAGTCACTGATTTTGTCAAATTTTTGGGTATTTTAGCTACAATATTTTAGATATAGTGCAAAATGCATTTGTTTACTACTTCTACATCATTTGGGCTGATATTGATTATAGAAACTTAATCTGTTAATGTATCTCATGTAATAGTAAAGTTTAACGAGTTAAAATGAACATAATTTTGATATAGTTCTTAAATGTTTTTTCTTCAAATTCTATTGTTTTCCCACTGGCTTTTAACTTTAACCACATGAAAATATGTAAATATTAATATATTTCAGTTATGCGTATTATATTCTGATTTAAAGGTCCAATTTTAATTTTGCGAGTAGTTTATATTACTACTATTGCTAAATTACTTTCATTAATATATGTGAATTACGTTCACTAGTAGCATTAGTACAAAAAAACATTACTTAGAATTCTGTATAGTCTTGTATCAGAGGAGGTCCATGGATGTGAAACTATGAGCTACCACACTGGGTGACACCAACCCTAGTTACTCACTACATTGATAGTAAACAACTAATTCTAGATATAAATAGTCAAGACCAGTGCCGCACTACCCACTAGGCAAACTAGGCACATGCCTAGGATGCAAGCTTTTTAGGGGCACAACATTTAAAAAAATCAAATTGTTTAGAGCAACGTCCTTTACGAGGTACAACGTCACGAGATGTGAAACCAAAACCTTTGTCTTAAACACAAATGAACATAATTTTCACTAAAACAACAAACACGGACTCAGCTGAGGCTGACGCTCGCTTGTTATAAACCGCTAGTGTATTGTTAGAGTTCTATTGTGTTTACTATGGCCATATGTCTTCTTATAATTGAGTCACTCATATGCAAATTGCAAAGCTGTGACAGATATAGACGAGCACAACCATTTTTCAGAGTGGTTTTATAATTATAGGGGATATACTGTAATTAGTAACAATAAATAGGCCAACAACATTATTATTTGTGTTCATTAACAAATAACAAGATGATGTTTTGGTGGGAGAAGGTTGTGAGGGGCAGGGGAGTGGCTCTTGCAGCTGGTTAGCCTAGGGGCGCCATATTTCTAAATGCGGCCCAGGTTAAGACTGGTATTGACGAAATGGCTTTGCTTGAACTAGTTCTACCTAGTGAAATCAGGGTTTAAACTAAGGATGTTTGAGCAGGCATTTTTCACTTCAAGTTGAGTTTGAGTATTAGAGAACAATTTTTGTATAAGAAATATTTCAAGTTGAATTTCTATAATAGATCCATGCATGAACCATAAATCAACACAATTTTTTTTGTGTGAAAACATTACATTTATAGCCACACAAATTTGAACTTTTGAATAAATTTATAATAATTGTACAATTTTTTCTTAATCAGTCAAAAGAACATATTGAGGGACTCATTATTATGAAATTATACATTAGAATTGAATAATATTAATTAAACCAAGAATTTTCAATAAAAAGATAAAAAAAAATTGTAGTCCTCAAGTTTTTTGAATTTTGTAAAAATCATTTAATTTGAGAAGCTACTAAAATTTGAGTCAAAATAAAATTTTCTATTACTGGCACATCCTTTGTTTTAAATAATTTTGGTCTCTAACCATAACATTTAGTCTATATTTACTCTTACCCAAGTCTGTTATTAAATCTGATTTTCTAGTACCTGCCCTGGTGTGGCCCAGCTTAGGTAGCAGTCGCTGTTAGAATTATTTTCTGCACATATTGAACGGAAATCTGTAGACCTGAGATTTACAGCCCACGTTTCATTGTTGTTGCCATCTGGAAATGAATACTTGACATTTTAAAATAACACCTCTAGGAACCATCCATTAAAAGTGAAATTGGATATAGACAAACAATTTAGAGGTTAAAGAAAAGCACTTTTAGTATAGTTTTAAAAGTATTAAATAGGCTGTCTGGTCTAAGGCGATAGTCTCTTAATAGACCAATGATGAGTTTGAGGTTCGATCACAGTTGAGTGCACTGAAGGTGGTTTTCCTAAATAGTTTACCAAGCTGAACCCATGCAAATGTGGGTGCACTTACTCTAACTCAACCTTCTTCATCCATAACACACTAGAGTAATTAGTGAATAGGCGTACAATCCAAATGGGTAGTAAGACAAGATGCTTAAAAAAATACTCCATAGGATCAGTTATCGGTAGGTACATGATTTTCATAACACTTAAAATAGTTAAATATAAGAGTTGAACTTTAAACTTAACATCTTTAAAAATACTTCCAACATTTAAAGATAATTCGCTTTGTATCACTATTATAATAATTAAAAAGACAAACTACATAACACAATATGGCTTTTATAATGTGTTTGTCCTTTATGTAATTCCCTTTACATGTTCTTATCATTCTTTACAAATTTCCATTTTCTCCCNCCCCCCCCCCCCTTTTTTTTGTTTCTTCTTTTAGGAAGTTGTGTTGCGTTTTTCACACTCCGCCCCTGATAAGTTCCAATAGAATGAAACCTAGGTCGGGGGATTGGGCGATAACGATCAAGAGGCAACCATTACCTCTTTGTCCAATGACAGCAATTTAAAGTATGAACTGTGTTCTTATTTTCATTGTAAAAACCATATTGTGTTTATTCCTTTTATATGTTTCTTGTAACTTCTTCCAGATATTGAAAATAAATTTATTTTTATATCTTTTGATTTATTTTAACAATAAAAAAAAATAAGGTTTTTGTGGACGTCTATCCTTGGGGTCATCTGTGTATGCACTGTTCACATAAGCCAAGCACTGGTTCCGAAAATACAAAATTAAAAATATCTTTAACTAGACCAAGAGAGGTTGCAAACCACTTTTACTTATGCGATGATCACAAACTAACTGTTCATAATATGACAATACATTGATGAACCATTGGAAAATATTGAAACAAACATATATTTTCATATGACATTCTGATGGAGTGATTGTATAGATTTATAAAAAATGGTACACAGAGAGGGATTTAAAGCCTGGTCATCCAGATCAATCCTTGTCTGGGTGTCTATATTTACATTTAAAAAAACTTTGTGTTACATGGGAAATGTAACTAACTATGTTTGTATGGCTAAGTAAAGCAAGAAGCTTCCTTGCTTCTCAAAACTGAGCTAACGATAGCTCGACTCTTACCAGTATTTTGTTTGACAGTGTCAAGGTTAATGAAGGCCACATCCCCCACTCCGGTGACCAAGCATTTGAACGCTCCCTCCTCTCCCCTGAAGGAGTTATCGCCTCCACTGCTATCTATGCCACAGACATGACAACCAAGTAATTTAGAAATAATGGCAGGATATATATCAATCTGGTATATAAAGAGTTCATACAGAAACTAAGAGTTTTTTTTTTTTCAAGGACAATTCTAGGTCATTTCTAGAGCACTTAACAGATTTTCAAAGACAACATTTGTGTATTAATCACATGTTGCAATATATAAATAAGTGAGTACTGTAACTGTAGGAAAACATTTAATGCATGCACATCCTATATTAACTAATTAAAATGCAATTTACCAACTCCCATACCCAATCTTCAATATTTCACACAATTTTTTAAACTAAATGTTTAATTTTTAGTTTTTATTGTTAGATATTTCAACTTAGTGTGCAAAATTAAAGTTCAACCAAATTTAATAAACTTTTACTAACAGTTTTACGAGAATTTTCTGATTTCTTCAGTCATCTTTGCAACATTGTCTGCTGACTCAGATTATCTTTTCCTGAACACATTTGACTTTGAAAGAAGAGTGAACTCATTCCTTTTATCAGCAAATAATGCCGTTGCAACAGTTTATTAGTTCATTATATCAATTGATTTCTCAACCTATAACTTATTCTCTAACTCATGAACAGTCTCTAAAGGTGACCTGGTGGTCTAGAGGTAAGGTGTCAGACTTCTATGCTGGCGGCCGGGGTTCAATCCCCGGTACCGGCATACATTTATCTAATTACCAAACCCTTCCTTCACCTATGACAAGACATCTTGTGAATGTGGGGAATGTCAGGCCTCCACCGTGGTTCGGATTCCACGTTAAACTGTAGGTCCTCCATTTCATATCACAATCACCCTACCATTACACATTAGCGTAAGTGCGTATAACCCAAACGGGTAATAAGACGCGGTGCTAATAATAATAATAATAATATATCTAACACATACACATACTCACACGATAAATCGCTTAAACTCACTTGATCTCTCTCAATTGCTCATTATCAGTTTCTTACACTCATTTTCTCACACTAACACACTCATTTTAACACCCACCCACACACTCAAACACTTACACTCTCNATTTTTTTTTTTTTTTACTATTTAAGATCTGCTAATAATGCTTTCTAGATGATCTAGCATTTTCCAAAAGTTCTTTGTTGCAAAACAAAACTCCTTATATCTTTGCACACGCGTGCGCACACACACATGCATGCTGTTTAAAGCATTTGTTTGCTAACTACTTCAAAATTTTACCACGAAGCTATAGACCACTTTTGAATAATCCGAAATTTAATATTAGGACAGATTTTTTATGGGGTCTGTTAATAGTTTTACAATAAAACATTGCATGTAGTGAAACTTGAGTTAAAATCACTGGCGGCTTGTGAGTTTTTAAACACTGAAGGTGCTGCTCGGATGAACAGGAAGAAAGGAGTGGGGGTTCTGGACCTCTTGCAGCTCCAATCCTACGTTACTGCATGGGCATTTCCCCTACTCCCCCTCTTTTGCTTCTACGCTTCACCATTATCCAAGGGGTTCAGAGAGAGTTAGTTGCAGCACCTGATGCCTAGCCAGTAACCTCATGAAAACCTTCCTTCACAACAGAACAATTTACTGTCTGCATACTGTAATCCGTATCATCTTCTGGGTTGTGTTATAGTTGACTGAACTAAACTAAAATAAAAGGTATATAGAATTGGAGATGCAGCAGCTCTGCAGCTCTTATGGATGGAGCCGCCCCTGATGAAAATATATTTACTCCTTTTGGTTACATTGATGAACAACCAGTAGACAAAGACATGAGGTGTATCACCAATCACATCTCTACACATTACATAACTGACAGGGGACCAATTTATAAAAAATATATTTTATTACCATTCACAAGAAGGAGCCTCCTAAAAATACACAGTACGTGTATATTTAATTACATTAAAAGGTATGGTAAATAAATAAACAAATTTACCAAAATAGTTCTATATTAGTCTCATATTATAGGTCCTACACATACTTACTCCATGGCATTAGTAACTCGAAAGTTCACTGCCGTACTAACAAAAACACACCACCTATTCCTAACAGGAGCTAGTTCTTTCCAGTCCCCCTCATCTCGCCATATCTCTTTCAGGACCATTCTAATGTTATCTGCATCTAAGTCTTCTCAATGGTCTCTTTCCATTGGGCTTGGCAGTCAAAATTCTGAACACGGTTCTAGATTCTCCCATTTGTGTTGCATGTCTTACACGCCATCCCCTATGATATTAAGATAGAGATTTAGCTTTTGCTGTAGATTGGCTCGTTTTTTAGTTCTTATCTAATGACAATATTTACAATATATTTGAAAATGTGTAAACCCGGTAAAATTTGAAGCGTGTAGGTCCACTTAAAGCTGCCATAATTAGTCAAACAAATGTATCAAATGTATCAAGCTACAGAATAGAGGGGTATACAAAGCAGGAATATGTCTCTCTGAGAGTGTAAATAGCTACGCTCCAGGTGGGAAGATAATTGAAGGATTGTTCTAATATAATAATCACATTGAATAATAATTAATTTTTCAGTGATTAATTATCACAATTTTATTTGAAAAGTAATATTAGATTAGATTATAGCTTAAATTAGTTTTTAATTTTCCATTGAAAAAAATTAATTCTATTGTCATTAAAGTGATTTTTTTTTCTAGCTTCAATAAATAAATTTTTATATACATAATTAAGTTTTAATATTATACACATATAAAACTACTTGACACCTTAGCTCAGTCAATAGCATGTCTGTCTACTAAGCTAAGGGTCCCGAGTTTGATTCCCAGCTTGGCCGAAAAATGTATCATCGGTGAAATGTGGGTTTACCCTTTCATAGTGATAAATTAATGACATAAGGCATATGAAGCTATGACAGGCCTAGCAAGCTTGAATAAAAGTCTGACCAAGACCATAAGCCGGAAACAGTAATGGATGTAAAGTAAACATCTAAAACTCATCGACTTGACTTAATACTTGGGTGCTTTCTAAGATGCTTTCTCGTGCTTGACTTGAAAGGAAAAACTTTGAGCAGGTAGACGCCTTTTGTATGCCAGTATATGTGTTACTATGTCTACCAACAATAAATTTTATTGTACTCATGTTCGAAAGGCAGAAATGATAGCAACTTAGATAAGTGTCCCAGTTTTTGATTCCTAGCCTTGCCGAAATATGTATCATTCATTGGCGAAATGTAGTGTTTCCCCTTTCACAGTGAAGAAATTACTGCCTGGGGAATGTGTGTTGTCTATTATGGAGTTGAGTTAGTTTGTAAGTTGTGTACTCATATAATCTGTCAGTCCAAAAAGAGCATATTAAATATTTTTAAAAATGTACTAACCTGGGCATGACATCTTGAAGTCTGATGAAACGTTCACCCCTGGGACACACACTTCTGAGAAGAACTCCCCCACAGCTTTGTAAAAGGGGCATGACTTTGTGAGCAGATCATTGTTTTTAAGCATATTTACTGCAGTGTTCCAACCTAACAAACATTATCATATTTATAGTTTTAAAACCTTAACTTTACAGGTCTCAACCACATTCTTAGTTGTTGAATAAAGCAATAAATGATATGAAATAAGTGAGTAGAAAAAATATGTGTCGGATAAGAGTATACAAGTATTAAACACTTAGTTTGAAGTTTGGAACGCACTGTTCTTATTTAACAGAACGCACACGGTAAAAGTCCGACATGAGTGTTAC
>CABFVX010001321.1:139882-172812 GCA_902151425.1 Timema shepardi | reverse complement strand
TATATATAAAAGCAGCTGATAGGACATGCTGGAAGACTCAATTTGGACAAGACAACGGACCTATCGCTGGACATAGCACATACAAAAAACATACCCGCTTCAGTGGTCGAATGGTCTAAGGTTTTATTATCGTGTTGGGCTGGTATACTGATGACGGGGAGATCAGGGTTTGAATCCCGGTAGGGTCTACTTAGGGTTGTTTTTCCTCAAATGGTTCCACTCTATCCTTTTTTGCAAATTCGGGTAGATTACCTCTAAAAAAATGTTGCCTTCCTCATTGATACCCCATTAGATTAATTATAATAAGCCTATATATGTAGGATAAAGCCTGAACAGGTAGTAAGACGCGGTGAATAAAAAAAGGGTCAAAATGTCAATTTTTTCTATCATATTTTTTAAACTAAAAAGCGATAACTGCGTGTGATATATAATACAAATTACCCAACAAATAGCGTGAGGACAAGCACTTCTATTTGTACCTCACACTATATAATAATAAGTTATACAGTACTTTGTACTTATCTAAAGCATCTTTAGTACTTGGTTACCATTAAGTTACCCGCTACAGCACTCAACACTGAATGTTATGAGGGACTATTAACTCTGCTGCGATTTCAAGCCCAATTTTCTTTCGAATAGCCTTCTATATAAAGTAGGATTATGGTAGGAAAAAGGGACTTTCAACTGGTTATTTGTAAGAAAATCGGGCTTTAGTTTTGTTTTGCACTTCGTCCTCAATGCCCATCCGAGTTTAGTTACGCTATTGAACTAAGGTTCCTAAGGACGAGTAAGATTAACATTTCGAGGACATGTACCCACGATTGCGTGTAGTGCGTGGGCGTCAAGGGAAAATCAGCCTCAGTACAGCCAGCCGGGATTCGAACCTTGACTTCCCCTTCAAGCAAATAGCCTAGACGAGCTTGACGTTTAGTCCGCGTGTCCACTGTTGCGAGTTAGAGGGACTATCACCCTTCGATTTCAGCTGGCACCTGAATGAATGTAGTATTTGTGTTTAAGTTCATTTGTAAGTCATCCTGCGATTATAACCTTGATCAAAACTCCTGGGATAAAAACAGAGCGTAAGATTGGTTTAGTTTTTTAAGTCATTTAAACAACTAAGAAAAACATATTTTAACATGGTGCTTACAATTTTATTTTGAATTTATAAATTTAACACTATCATTACCAGCTCTTAATGAATAGAATGGAGTGAGAAAGTTAGATTGTAGGAACTGCACCTGCATTAGCGAGAGAATGGAAAAACAAAATGTGAAAAATCACCCCCAGAACATAAGGACAAGATTAGAATCATCACCGTCCCGTTATTGGCGATCAAGCACGATGCGGGACTGGCGTCTTAGATCACTTGGCCACCGTTACGGTTGACACTTTTGCAGTTTCGTGGGGTGTTGGGAAGCTAAGCAGAGCTTGCTAAGCCTGTATCTGTAATATGTTCTCCTCCACTCTTTCCCATTTGACCAATCATCAGCTTTGCTATAAATACCTCACATGGTAAAGTGTTTCTGTTAATACCTGATTAAAGAATGCTCTAGTGAGTGATTAATTAATGTCATGTCATCAATCTGTACCTCAGTTTGTGAAAAGATTATCCAGTACTAATGTAGACTGTCATCGCACCAAGGGACGCCCGAATGTAAGAACATCCTTTCATGTGGAGGCTCTTTCCATGTCCCGATGAGATTAGGGGACGATGATTGGGTTGAGCCAATGAAGATATTAAAATAACTTGATCTAATTAACCAAACCCTAGTGACCTTTGGAAATAATCCCCGTTTCTAGAAAAATCTCACAGTATCAGAAGGGAAGGGAATCTAACCCGAGACCTCTAGGTCAACATCCAGGGGCTTTGACCACTGTACCACGAGGCCATTTGCTGAGTGATGCGAATAAAGTATCACCCTTACCGTTTTAGATAACGGCCAACGTGGCCACTCAAACTTTAGAATAAAATTTCAGCATAATTTCATGTTTTCCTGGCAAACAATATAAACAATTTTCCTGAATTTTAAAAGGTTTTCCCTGCGATTAAGACCCTTAACAAAAATTATTTTGAATGATTTGTTTTTAAAAGGTGCGTTGAACACGCCATCAAATTGTAGTATTTGAGTAAGTAATGTTAATAAGTAGGCCTAACAAGATATTTAGAATGGTCCTCCCTCTGAAAATTTTCAAAATTTGGGTACTCGTAGAAGCTATTTAGAGTGGACCTTGCTTGAATATTTTAAAATTAGATGTCTCCAGAAACTATTCTCGTTTAGGAAATTTTAGTGGAGATATCCCTAAAAGATATTTAGAAGGGGGTCCTTTCTTTTAAATTGTCAACCGACGGAAATATTCAGGAAATTTTTTAGATGCATAAAATTCAAGCATAGTTCTCGGTTTTCCCAATCAATGGCCACCCTGCGTCTGCTTACCCTGGTAACATTCCACAAGACATGCTCTTATAAATAAAGAAATACTTCGTTCTAACTGTCACAAGGTACAGTAACACCCACGCAAAGAGTCACATGCATAAGACAACTTTTCCTGCGCAGAGGCGGTTAGTGCATAAATATCCAGTCACTCACGACAGGCATGGGTGCAGCCAGCGTCTTTGTCCACAAACCAGTGACGTGGATCCGAACCCACGCCTTCAAAACGGAGGATGTAGTGGAGGAAGTTGTGAAGCTATTTCCGGGCTAAACCTGCCCCCCAACCTCTCTTTTTTTTCCCCTCGGACGGGATGTAAACAGGAGCAGTTGAAGGGAAGCAGCGAATGTTTGGACAGGGACCGCCATCGAAAAAGAAAAAAGAACGCGCGCGTGTACACACAGTTGTCCCTATTGGATGGGGGGAGTCAACTGTTTATTCGGAGGTACATATGTACAGTTCTGTAATTTTCCCCAAGTTTGAAACCGCACTTTCGAAAAAAAATATTTTGATTAATTTTTCATTTGTTTGAGGTTTTTAACGTGCAGTTTCTGAATCGACTAATTATATAATCAAAAGAGAATTTCTACAGGCGATAGCGAAACAGTCTACTAATTTTTCCACGCAAGGTATTTTCAAAAATTTTTCCCGGATTCTTTTACATGCAACAATCGACATGGAACCGAAGGATTTACTTCCCCACCCGAAGGAAGTTTTGTTACTGATTTTTACTGATCAAGAAAAATTCGTCGACCCCAGCTGGGTTTGAACCCACTATCATTGGGTCCTGAGGCGAGCACTTTAACTCAAGACCGAGGTCAACTCCTAGGTGCCAGATAAGGCTATTCGTAAATAAATTGAAGTAAAGTGATTACCTGTTAAAGTTATACGCATAATAAATGATCATTTCTCTAATGGGGTAAGGAAGGAAGAATTTTAGAGTAAATATAACCACAGTTGCGCGAAAGGATCCCGAGAAACTATTTAGGAGCCCAGCCCGACTGGGATTCAAGCCCCGATCTCCGCGTCATCAGCAGACCCGTCTAATTCAGAGTCCCTTTTTTTCCTTATTCGTTTTCGCACCGCCTTAGACGAGCATTGTGCTTGGATCACAGTTATAATCCCGGCTGGGTATCACGAGGTTAGTTTTCTCAACATGTTTAATTTTCACTCAACACAAAGAGAAAGAGACGTTGGTTCGTCAGCGAGTTCACATGCATGACCCGATGAAAAACGACAAAGTTGCTCCGTTGAACAAAAAACAAAAGCATTTAAATTTTACTCCAATTCAATGTATGATTATTTGCTTGGAATGTCCTCGAACTCCTTCTCAAGGTCGAGTGGTTAGAGGTTTTGGTTGCAAATCTTTAAGATCCTGGCTTGATCCCATCAGCGTCTAAAATAATATAATATTTGTTCGTGTCGTTAGATAACTATTACAATTTAAGGGGCTAAAATAGAGCTAACGTGTTAAGTTAGTTTTTAAGTTATGCGCTGATATAGTCGCAGTTATGATGTGTGTACCTCTAATAAAATATATGCTACATAAGAGAGTGAGAAAAATAAATAGCCAGACATAAGAATAAACACAAGGTACAGCCAAGAAAAACGAATATTTAGTTAGTGGATGTTACCTCTGAGCACCAGAAACAAATGTCAACGTCTACGGGGAAGGGTGAAGGGGGAGGGGGAAGGCCGACATCTTTGGACCGCAAAAATAACTCTTATTTTCTGATGCTAGCGTTTAAAACAAAGAATGTTGAAGAACAAATTGGATGGAATGAAGGGGTGTAAACAATTTTTCTCGATAGTAATGGTATTACAGCACCTTGGCATCAAACTAAAAAACAAAGTAAATTAGTTTTAATTTGCAAAACGAAGAAGATAAAAACGTCAAGAATACGTTCATGCTTTACTATCGAATCAGACGATAAAGCAACATTTTTTGAACTAGTTTTAGGTCCAATTAATAGCATCCAAACCTGCATTGGTGGTCACATGATATATGGTATCGTTCCCACATTAACTGGATTACTAAGCCACTTCGGTGGCCACATGGTCTAAGGCATTACTCTCGCAATAAACTAGAATGCCGATGACGGGAAAATCGTGATTAAAATATCAGTCGGGTGTGCTGAGGTTTCCCCCCCTAAAACGGGTTTCCACTCTCCGGCTGAACAAATGCGGGTACACTTCCTCTAAATATAACTTTTTAATCCCTAAAATCATTAGCGGAATTAGTACATATGCGTATAGTCCGAACTGGTAGTAAGACGCGGTGCTGAAAAACAAACTAAATTGTTGTGGACGGGAAAGTCGGAATGCGAATCCTGGCCGTGTTCAATCAAGTTTTCTTTTCATAAATGTATTACCACTCATCCTCCAAATAAATGTTTCCACACATGTTTTACCACTCTTCCTCCACACATGTTTTACCACTCTTTCTCCACTAAATGCGGTACATTTCATGTATATTTAACCTTCTTTGCCCATACGTAATTAGTGTACATATGTGGATAGCCATACCAGGTAGTAAAAATATAAAAATGTGTTCAATGTTTGTTAAGACGTCAACTTTGACTAATTTCCTTATTTTCCACTATGGTACATCAATGCACGCTTTAAGGGCTTTATTTCGAAATGTAGCTTCTTATGTTAAAATCTTTCTATGGCTATTGCAAAATTTGTAAAGTTAAAACACATTTTACGTAAACACAGAACGCTGAAAGGATCGACAAAGTCCAGCCTGTAGGAGTTTGTCTGATAAATATGTATCAATGAATTAGATAAAAGATACCTTCTCTTTAAGTACAGTCCAATTTTCACATGAAGAACCTTTTAGAAAACATAAACAAATTATTTGGCGGCCAACAATGATAACATTTTACTAGATTAACAGTGTTATATGACCTGTTTCGGTGTCCGCATGGTCTAAGGCGTCACTCTCACAATAGACTAGATTGTTGATGACGAGGAGATCAGGGTTTTAATCCCGGTCGGGTGTAATGAAGGTGGTTTTTCCTAAATGGTTTTACCTCCACACAAATTTTATTTCAGCCAGTGTGACAAAATGACTTTCCAGTTTTCAAATAAGGGACTTCCTATGAAAACCCCAATGTACATTAATTTCCGTTAGTGTGTGAAATTCTGTGAGTCGAAATATTTATTTTATTTAACACCACGCCTTACTACCAGTTCGGGTTGTACGCTTAAGTACTAATTACACTAATGGGCTAGGAATAAGAAAGGTTGACTGTAGAGGAAGTGAACCCGCATTTGCGTGGAGGGAGAGTGGAAAACCATTTAGGAAAAACCATCCCCAGTTCACCCGACTGAGATTCGAACCACGATCTCAGCGTCCTCAGCAGTCTAGCTCTACACGACTAGCGCGTTAGCTAACTACGCCAATGAGGCGGGTGACAGCCGAAATAGATTATGTGCTCTATTTTTGTCGAACTTGTAGGTTTATCAAGTTTTAAAGTTGTGAGTGTAGGGAATGCGGATTTAGGGCAGTGTTTTTTTTCTTCGTTTTTTATAGCAAAATAATTTGTTTGGTTAAAATAAAAATTCTTCAGTAGAAACGGAGTTTAATTTTCTTCTCACGGTGATATCAACAGTTGTTGAATATCTGTCATGAGCATGGCGGCATTAGATGGCGAACCTTTTAAACAAAGAGAAAAAGTTGTCATTAAATTTCAAGACAACCTTGACAGGTATTCAACAATTGTTGAGGTGACCGTATAAAGAACATAACTATTTGTTTCTATTGGAGAAATCTTTTATTTGCTTTGACAAAAAAAATGTATATAAAAAACGCAAAAATACTACTCTTGGCTCGTGTTCCTTACACTCCTGCCAATAGACGGCTCCAAACTTATTTCATGTCCTCGTATCGTATCCCTGCCGCGATCAGAATTGATGTGACCCAAATTTCTACCATTTGTGTGTTCCTGACTCGCGACAGTGTTCGGTTCGTGTCAAGTCAAGGTATGTCGTATCCTCATCCCGTGGCTCCCTTTGATGCGACGGCGAAATACCGACTAGAAGCTGCTCGCAGCGATCCGCTACGCGTATCGCTCTCGTGGTCGAGGATCTGATACGAGTGTGGACCCGACCCTAGGCACACTATTCCTGCACTTATGTCCAGTGCTGAGGAGCAGCTTGCGCTGTTTGGACGAAGGCCAGTTATATCTGGCTGGACAAGATGAACCAGGCTCTCCCGTGAGATAAAATCTGTTCACGATAGGTTTTTACCTGGATGACAGTTCGAAAATCATATGTTTAGGTTTTGAGTTGCCAACACTTGTAAAAGATCACTATTTTGTTATAAATGTAAAGATCTTTAATTACCTGTTATATATTACATTTAAAATAGCTTGAACTTAAGTTTTCTCATACTATTCTAATTTTTAAAATAATTTCTTTTTATCCAACTCGAAACAATATTTTAAACATAATTAAAAGTACTTATTTTATGTTTTGGAACGTTACTGATTTTGTGTAATATAGTGCATACATCAATACCTTTTAATACAGGCATCGTATTTACTTGAAAAAGAGAAAATTGTTGTCATTTTTTACATACAATAAATGATTTTAGGATTATTTTATCATATTTTGAAATATTTAACTGAATAAAATATTTTCATAAACTGCGTGGGTGCATCATTGTAAAAAAAACTGTTTACCGTCATGTTCAACCATATGGTTTAAATTCGTCAGTCGCCATTTTGAAGCTATGTTCCTTAGAAGTTTTTGTGAAAGTGGTGTGAATATTTTTTTAAGTGGAATAAAACGATAAATAAATTTTGTGTACGTCCTCAAATAAACATATAAATAATATTGGCCTAAATTACTGTGGTTAACTATCATATTAATATATTACCGTCTGTTTTAATTACAGTCATCAGATTTCAGCTGTTGGCGTAGTGATGTATTAGAGACTACTTCTAGTAACATTTTGAGCTGTCATCCAAGTAAACTTAGGTCGTGAATGAATTATACCAAATAGCTCCTCTCATCTCTAGCATTGGCACCATCATCGCGGAGCGTGGACACTCTATACGCCGAAGGAGGGGAAGGGGGTGAAGGGCGAGTCCTGAACCCTTCAGATCTTAACCCTCCTCGGCCCTTTCAAAAGGAACACGTCCCTCAACCCCCTCCCCCATAAGACACGATCTCTCATTCCCTTTTTTCGCGACAAATAGAATCAGAGTGAGGGGAGTTATAGTATGTAGCCCATGTTACCTTAGCTTTACCGTGACGTCAGTTGGCGCCTGTTTATGTAAGGTCTATTTTAAACTTTCCATACACGTAAGGTCATTACTGTGGAGTCGCACACTCACAAAAATACAAGAGCAGAGAAGAAACGTAATCACGTGAGTCAATTCTAAACCAATCACAATATTTCAGCCTTATAAGCATTGTTCACTCGGCGCGACTTGAGATAGCTTCTGATTTGCTTTTTGTCTTCTCGACATCAGCCCGGGAAACCCAAACAAATTTAAAGCCAACCGAATCAATCAGTGCTCATGCGCCTGAACCAATGCGCTATTCATTTTTAAATCCTGTGATTGTAAAATTCACGTTAAATAATTAATACATATCACCACGTCTTACTACTCATCCGGGTTGTACGCAGAGGTAGTAATAAACGCTGATGTGTTATGAATGAGGAATGTTGAATTTATAGGAAGTGTACCCACATTTGCGTGGAGTGTGGACACCCATTTAGGGAAAACCACCCTCAGTAGACCCGACCGGTATTCTAGCTTCAAACTCCCAGTCATCGGCAGTATAATCAATTGCTAGAGAGACGCCTTAGACTATGTGACCACCGGAGGTGTTAATTCATTCAAATCCAATTTAAAAAAATACCAACTAATTTCCAAGTCACCCGTTCTAGTGGCCGCATGGTCTAACACGCTACTCTCGCAGTAGACTAGACTGCTGATGACGGGGAGATCAAGTTTCGGTCGGGTGATTTTCCTTCAAACGGTTTTCCATTCTTATTTCACGCAAATGCGGGTACACTTCCTACACATATAAACTGCCTAATCCTTAAGAACATTAACTTAACTAGTATAAAGGCATATAACCCGAATGTGTAGTAAGACGCGGTGATAAAAAAAATCTAAGTTAAGACGGCACGTCCTATACGTGATTATTGTCTGAATCCCGGGTGACGTCATGCTCGGGGCTGAGAACCCCTCCATATACAACCCTTCTCTATTCCAAAGGATGAACTTGCACGCTACTTTATGAATGAGCACACACTACAGTGGGAATACAAATGCTCCTAAAAGCAGCTACATTTCAAGGCACGTTTCCTTACGTGGGACCTTTCGGGTCGGTGTTTTACCAACTAGCGTGAAATATGATTACACTTCTCAACGAAAATTTTCCCGCTGCAAGATGAGAACATGGAAAATAAACCCTTGACAAAGGGGAGGAATAAGCTCCACTATAAGTATTGTTTTAGAGAAATAGATCTCAAAAAGGGCGTTCCTTACTTTCTCGTTTTCAAATCTGCATGCACAATGAAGACTAATTAAAACACCACTTAAGAAAGTTTATCCATTTAAAATTAGTTTCACTCAGAGGAAATTAAGCTCAAATTTTAACTTGTTTAGAGTTTGAGCTGAAGGAAGAGGCATAAGACAGGGCGCGTTGACAGGCTAAGTTCAGTGACAAAAGGAATGGACCTGTCGTAAGACAGAACACATAATAATAATAATAATAATAATAATAATAGGAGGTATACGTTTCTCGTCATTGTAGAATGAGACTTGTGTTCAACAAAGATAGCCTTTATGTTGATTTCCTCAATGAATATTCTTGGATATATTTTTAATCAGCATTAATCAATGTTTATTAATAAGGTAAAACGTAAAACGCAGTATATGAGTTGAACTAATAAAATATATCGTGCTGCGTTTCTTAATACTACCCGTCCACACTATCCGCATATTAAACTAAAAAGTTAGGGATAAGGAAGGTAGAATTGTAAAGGAAATCCACCAGCATTTGAGTAATGGGAGAGTATGAAAATCGTTTAGGATAACGCATTTAGCACACCCAGCAAGGGAATAAAACCCTCCGCCCTTCATCAATGTCACACCAGAACAGACAAGGTTGACACCTTAGACTACGTACCCCCAGCTAAATATATAAACACTTATATAAAAACTTTCAAATACTAGGCGAAGTCGCGATTCAGTTAATTTGGTATCAAAGGAGTGTTTTTTTTAATCACCGCGTCTTACTACCTGTTCGGGTTATATTTTTATTTATTTGAGGTATTCAACGTGCACTTTCTGAATCGACTGATTATATCAGCACATGAAAATGTCTATGAACTAGAGCGAAAGGGCCTGCCAATTTCACCGGGAAAGGTATTTTCTCATACCTTCCAGGGTTCTTTTACATGAGACTATCGACATGGAACCGACGGCTTTACCTCTTCTCCGAAAAAAGTTGTATTAGGGATTTTTATCACTAAAGAAAAATCCGTCGACCCCGGCTGGGTTTGAACCCACGAACATTCAGGTTATACACATACATGGTAATTATTCTATTGGGGTGGGAACGAGGAAGGAATTATTTTAGAGGTAATCTACCCGCACTTGCGGGGAATTTAAGTTGGAAACAATTTAGAAAGCACCACCCTCAGTAGGCGCGACTGGGATTAGAGCCCCGATCTCCCAGTCTTGAGCAGACCAGTCATAATACGATATTGACGCCCTCTAGACTGTTCGTTCACTGAAGCGGGTATGAGATAAGTTAGATCGAAGACTGGGCAAGACACCGCGAGCTATATATAAACGCGGGGCGTCGCCGCACAGTCATCTGGGTCCTGTCCGCCAACGCCTTGTATCCGACGAGCGTCCACAAGCACTTCTACCCCTTACAGACCTAAAGGGTGTGGGATTTTAGTAGCGTTACAACAACTCTTAATTCTAGGCAGATATTTATGGCTTTAGAAAAAAATACCCCCTGGTTCAAAACAAAGTTTCATTTTTACGAGGTGGGGGTTTACATCATACGGTGTCGGACGAGCGGAGGAAATATTGGAGATTGTTGGGAAAGTAGTCCACTCAAGATTATGATGACCGGCCGTTAGAGTTTCAAAAGAAGCTCCTTATATTCCAGCTAGAAAAGGTTTTTATTTTCCACCGCATCTTACAAACCGTTCGTGCTATACGTATACGAACTAATTACACTAATGTGTTAGGGATGAATAGAGTGGAATTTAGAAGAAGTGTACCCACTCTTGCGTGAAACAAGATTGTGAAAAATAAAAATTGTTATAGACTATAGACTGGCGATGGCTGGAAGATCAGGGGTACTTAGAGTGATTTCTATTCTACATGCTTTTCCACTTTCCCTCAGTGAAAATGCTGGTACACCTCCTCTAAACTCAATCTTCCTCCTTTCTAACACATAGCGTAATAATTACAGAACATATGTGTATAACTCTAATAATGAGAAGCTTACTTGAACGTGGTAACAAAAAAAAGTTTAAAAGTGGCTTTGAACAATTTTCAAATATTCATACGTCAAACCATGTGATCTGGAGTTGTCACTTTTAATATATTATGTTATGCAATACCTATACAATAATGCTATAAAATGACGTAAAATATTATCAATGTATTATTATTATTATTATTATTATTATTATTATCACCGCGTCTTACTACCGGTTCATATTATACGCGAGATGAAATGGAGGACCTACAGTTTAACGTGGGATCCGAACCACGGCGGAGGCCTGGAATTCCCCACATTCACAAGTTGTCTTGTCAGAGGTGAAGGAAGGGTTTGACAATCAGATAGATCTGTGCCGGGACCGAGGACATTATTATTATTATTATTATTATTATTATACCTACTATTTAGCATTGCGCCTGAATCACCGTTCGGGTTATTCTCTTATGTAGACCTACATAATAATTACGCTAATGATTTTAGGGATTAGGAAGGTTATATTAATAGGAAGTGTACCCACATTTGCACGGATGGAGAGTGAAAACCCATTCAGAAAACACCAACCTCAGTACACCCAACCGAGATTCGAACCTCGATATTCCCATCCTCAGCAGTTTTGTCCAACACGAGAATATTGCATCAGACAACGCGGCCACCGAAGCGGGTAATGTTATCAATGTTTACAGCAAAAAATAATAATTAATAATGTACTGTCTAAATGTTCCTTCCTATTATATCACCCGCCCCAATCGATATTCTCAAATTGTTGTTTCAATTAATTTTAGAGAATCAGGAGGTTTAGACGAGCATTATAAAAGCCTGAGACAACATTGTTTCTGATAAAGTTTGGGAGTGACCGACAAGATAAGTATTTTGTTGTCAAAACTAACGATGCACGTCCCAGTGGCTAAATCAACTTCAATTCCAGCGGAGCCAGGTTCAATTCCAGGTGGCACTGATTAAGGTGTTGGGGCTTAATGTGGTATTAAGAGTTCTGGCTTAAGGTGGGATGGTAGGGGACGCGAGAAAAGGCCAGTGTTTTTTCAGTATTTATGGCAAAATTTCTTTTTCGGCCAAAATAAATCAAATATTGCTCCAGTAAAAACTTAGGCGTTTAATTTTCTTCACAGGTTGATGTAAACAGTTCTTGAATATATATTATGTGAATAGTGGAATTAGATGAAAATTTTTACAAGTGAACAGAAAAAAGTTGTCATTAAATTCTAGAACACCCTTGACAGATATTCAAGAAATTTAGAAAGGTGAAAAAAATAAAATTCTATGTTTGTACTGGAGCAATATTTTATTTATTTTGGTCAAAAAAAATTTTCGCCATAAAAACTGCAAAAACATTTGCTTTTTCTCGAGTCCCCTTCACTCCCACCTTAAGGTTGATTGATTTGTTGGTTTGATATGATCTGTGCGATTAGAAAGTGCACACCAAGTATAATTTTTTTTATTGACACCACCACAAGTGGTGGTTACGCGAACTTTTGTTAAACTCGTCTTGTCTGGTTTGCTGGAGAGAGGGAGTTCAGGTTCCTAATACCCTGCCTCCCTCTCTTCCCAAAAATGTGGGAACATTTCCTTTAAATTCAACCTTCATAACCACTACCCCGTTAGTTACATTAAATACGGAGAGCCTAGACGGTTAGTCAAGCTTGAAGAAAAAAAAACACCTAACAGTCAAACATTATTTCCACGACGACTTCGTGAACGAGTTCCTGATATAGTTTGGACTCAAGGTTACCGGACAAGTCGTGTGTTTCTGGGTCAGTCAATTAGCCCTCCTTCCTTCCTCTAAATTATCCTCCTTCCTCAATATCATCCCCACACCCTCCTTTATATCATCCTTCCTACTTCCTCATCACCTATCCCAATTTCTCGACAGCAACCCTACAACCTCCTCGACATTACCCTCCTCCACAGCATCTCTCTTCACTCTTTGACAGCATCCTTCCTACCTCCTTTAAATTACCCTCCTACCTTCTGTTAAATCATCCCCAGTGTTCTCTAAGCTCATTAGCACGGCACGTGGACCAGTCGAAGAAGCTGCAGAGCAGTCTGCGATACACCCCTCCCTAACAGTAGCACCAAGGAACAGGGAGCGGTCATCTGAGGGCCCGGTGTTTCAAGTCCCACATGTGGTAAGCTACAGTAGCCCCATGACTTCTTTGGTGCTGACTGACAGCTCACAGCTGAGAGCTGACGGCTTTGAAAAGTTACCAGGCCAAATTATGTATCCCTACGCCGAACCATATGATCTACAAAAACATGTGTTTAGCAGCTATCACTTCTGACGGTCAAAATGTAGTCATATACCTAAATGATAACTGTCAGAAGTCAGCTGTGAGCTGTCAGTCAGCACCAAAGAAGCCACGGGGCTACTGTAGATAAGTTTCATCGCCCACATCCATAACTATACCCTATCTACGGTATGAGAGGTGGTGACATCTAGCAGAAGGCTCTTTATTGCAACATTGACTTAAAAGTCACTAATGTCAAACTATTAGGAAATAATTATTGATTATATAGTAGTACTAAGAAAATAATAATTATTTCCTAAAATGTTGAGATAAGTGACTTTCAGCAAATGTTTGAAACAAATAAACTTCCGCCAGCTGTCAATTATGTACACTCCCACTGTAAATGGTATATTTGTTTATTATTACTGTCAATGGCTAGTCTGCCCACGGATCGGGTGTGACCAACCCCTCTTATCCCCAAATTGAGGTTTCCTTTACTCTCTCCGTGTTTAAATGGTGCAGACAACTATTACGTAGTTGTTCTTTGACATCGTTATTTATTGGTTGTTTACCATATTTTTCCCGTTCTCCTGACACACGATAGTGACTAACAACCACACGTATACCTCGATTTTGGTTGGAAGAACAGTGGAAAAAATTCAAACATATATATATATATTTGCGACCAATATTAATAACATTTTACTTTGCTATTTTTGTTAATTTATTGGTATTGATAATATCTATAAAACGTGATTGATGCAGATAGAATGACTTGAAGTATGAAAATATTAAAATTGTTTAAGTAACTTTAGTAACTAACTTCTACTGTTCTTCCTACTAAAATCAGACTGTAAATATATATGTATATATGTATATGTATGTGTATGTATGTATATGTATAAATGTATGATGCCAGGCCTCCACCATGGTTCGGATTCCACGTTAAACTGTAGGTCCTTTCATTTCATCTCACAATCACCCGACCATTACACATTAGCGTAAGTGCGTATAACCCGAACGGGTAGTAAGACGCGGTGCTAATAATATATATATATATATATTATGTATATGAATATGTGTATGTATATGTATATATATGGCTTTTTATTTCATTAACTTTTATCAACGTGAGTGCAAATATCATCCAAAAAAAATCAAGTAGGTAACTTTAACATAGGAAAATTTTCATATTGGTAACGTTAGTAAAATGTATCCCGGCAAAGATTTATCTGATTACCAAACCCTTCCTTCACCTCTGACAAGACATCTTGTGAATGTGGGGAATGCCAGGCCTCCACCGTGGTTCGGATTCCATGTTAAACTGTAGGTCCTTCATTTCATCTCACAATCACCCTACCATTACACATTAGCGTAAGTGCGTATAAACCGAACGGGTAGTAAGTCGCGGTGATGATGATGATGATAATAATAATAATTATAATAATAATAGTAACAGTTGGATACAGGCACAGAAAGCTAATATCAATTTTATAAAAGGCAGGTGAGATAACTAAACTGATTATATATACCTTGCCGCAAATGATTAAAACAGTAATGCAAAACCAAAACAGCAATGAAAGCATGATGCCAAAACAAATTACAAGATGTATGGCACACGATAATACCACTCTCACACTACTCTTTCTTTGCTCTTTTTTTTAACGTGGTAAGAGAAACTTTAAAAAAAAAAGCCAACACCCGAAATTTCTGACGAAGGTTGGCGATTTATTTATTTTTTTCAAGCGAAACTTTTTAGCTAATATTCCCCGTATGTAGGAATGTTTATAACAAAAAGTGGAGAAAGAGGGAAATATTAAATTTAATGTTCAGTAGTTCACAGTTATTTAATTGCCCGTTCTTCCACATGGTCTGGGATCGTTTGTTACACTTTGCAAATAAGCAGGTGGGGATGAGAACACACATTATTTTAGTGCGCAGCCCTGTGCAGCTAACCGTGAAAGCACTCGCCATTTTTTAATTTATACATAAACTAGTAGTTCTGTGAACAGCAGACCTCGCTCTCCCCACGTTATTATCGTTTCTACAATCCTACTACACCTTATTTCATAACTGAGGGAACTGCAGGTCTTATGGAGAAAATATTTATCTTCGCGCTCTCTCTCTCTGTTAGAGGTTGCCAAACCTTATAGTTTTCGTTTGTTGGGAAGTGATGGGGGGGTGGGTGTTACTTAGAAGTCCCTTATTGTAAGCAATGCGGTATGGGAAGGTTGGGGGGTTCAATTGACAAGTAAAAACATTTCCCATCGGCGTACAGCCTTTTCTAGAAACATTTACTATTTCCACAATCGTATTTTTTTCCAGATTGAAGGTTATTAACTTTTTCTATTCCCCACGTAATTATGCTTAAAACTATTTTATGTATACAGCCTTTTTTCTCATAATTAATATACAAACAATATGCATTGCCGCTTGATTTACTGAGCAGGTTCCGTCTTTACGAAAATAGGTGTAGACTCTTAACACCATCGCCCTTTCTTTACTACTTAATATTTTCCTCTTGAAATGTACAGTAGCCCCATGGCTTCTTTGGTGCTGACTGACAGCTCACAGCTGACTTCTGAGAGTCATGTATATACCGAAATCTTGCCTGTCAGTAAGTGACAGCTGCTAAACACATGTTTTTGCAGATCATATGGTTCGGCGTAGGGATACATAATTTAGTCTGGTAACTTTTCAAAGCTTTCGTCTGTCATTCAGCACCAAAGAAGCCATGGGGCTACTGTAATTCTGTGAACAGCAGACCTCGCTCCCTCCATGTTAGTATCGTTACTACAGTCTTACTAGTAGTTCTGTGTAACAGCAGACCTCGCTCCCTCCATGTTATTATCGTTACTACAGTCTTACTAGTAGTTCTGTGTAACAGTAGACCTCGCTCCCTCCATGTTATTATCGTTACTACAGTCTTATTAGTAGTTCTGTGAACATGTAGACCTCGCTCCCTTCATGTTATTATCGTTACTACAGTCTTATTAGTAGTTCTGTGAACAGTAGACCTCGCTCCCTTCATGTTAAATCGTTACAACCGTCTTAACATTTCTCTTTGGATTTAAAGTTGAAATATCTCCCAAAATTTCTCCTTGGATTTGAAATATATATATTTTTCCTCGCTGATCAGTTAAACGGAAAACAAATTAATATTGTAGTCAATAATACACTATATTCATAAAGAATAACAGTTGTTCACAGGGTTAAAACGTCCGTCTCGAAATAGATTTTTTGTCAATATTTAAAAAAACTTCTGCTAAATTTCGTTTAAATTGGTCTACGCATTTGACAGTTATCGCGGAACAAAGATATAGCCAGATGAAATGTCATATGATCAAGTTAAAACAAATCCTCGCTACGCTAAATCAGAGAAGAAACAAGAAAGCTCTTGGTTTCTTTGTTTTTAAACTAAAACTTACCATCTCTTTCTCTCTCACTTTTTTAAAATCTTAGTAGTAATTTTAGTTTCACACAAATTTTTAAACTTATAATTATTTTTTTTACGGAAAGGGGGGCGGGGGGTTGTCAGATTCAAACAATGGCATCCAGCGAGCCATCCTTGCAGAAGAGAGGGGATGTATATATTTAGAAAACATGGGGTGCATTTGGCAGGGGGTGGGGGCCTTCAAGGAGGTGGGGCTGGGAGTAAAACTCATTAACAGTGAACAGATGACGAAGCGCTTCATAGAATAGGGGCGGGGCAAAAAAGACACCGAGTCCTAAGTTCAAATTCTTCTAGGACTCAAAAAAATTACAAAAACAGTGAAATCATAATGAAGTTCTTAGTCTGGGAAGGAAAGAAGTGGTGGGGAGGGGAGGAGAGATTATTGCGCCTTAACAATATAGGCAAAGTGAAAACTTTAATCAGTTAAAATTAGGTTAGCAATTACAATATAAAAATTTGGGAGGCATTATTCATGTTAAGGCCTCCAGATATCCCATTTTACACTACAAAAAAATCATATAGGAAAGGAAAAATAATTGTCAAATAACTTTTTTTTTAAATTTAATTGTTAGGCTCATATATTATGGTTTGCCAGTGATCATGATTTGAATACCGAAAGGGTGTATTGAGATTATATTAAATGATTTCCCACTCTCACTTCTCGTAAATACGGGTACACTTTCTCAAAATTATACTTTCCTCATCCTTCCCTACCCCATTAAGTTAAGATTTACGGAAAGCCCAAACAGGTAGTAAGATGCGGAGTTCAGGAAAGGAGTGCTACAAACCCCATTTTCAAAGAAAGAGCCTTATCTGACAGCTCTAAAAGTTATCAAGATAATATACTTTCATTTGGAGGAAGATACAGGAAGGATGGATAGAAACACATAAACGGGAACAAACGCAATATGGCTTCTATAGTGAAAAGAAAACACTTCACACGTTACACTGCTGCCACTGGACAAAGAGGTAATGATTGCCTCTTAAAGAAAATAGATCGTTGCCACCCAATCCCTCGATCTACGTTTCATTCTATCGGAACTCATCAGGAAAGAGCGTGAAACGCGAAACGCAACTTCCTAAAATGGGAAACTAAAAAACACAAAATGAATAAAAAAAAGTATATAGGTAAAGAATGAGGACACTTAGATCGGGATATGCCAAATCAAGTTATCTGCAGTTACCACTTTTGAATGATATTATCAATACCACGAAAGGGCATTAATAATATAGTAACTTAAACTGGTATCAATGTTGACAAAAAAAAGTATTTTCTATAAGGTCCTTCCTATACAAAATGGAGTGTAACTACTCGGTAATGGTGTACGAAGTTTCGAAAAGTCAAAGTCGAAGGTCAAATCTCCTTCGGCTTCGACTTCAACATCTACAATAACCTCCGCATATTCGAAAAATTTCGAAGTAAGGATACAACTTCGATAAATTATCAAACAATTTAATTTTATCTTACTAAATACTACATTTTCAATATTTGATAATTTTAAAACAGTTACTAAACAGAATTTTAACCCTAACTAGTAATTTAACTAACATAACGTAAGCATGGATCAAAAACGGTTTTAATTAAATGTTAATATAGTATATTCACTATCGCCAACATAATTTTGTAAAAAATAAAAATACCTATAAAGAAATAACACAATGGTTACTGGTATGAAGCAGAGAAAGCGCTTTAGTTGTGCTATCATCGCAGCTCGCGTCTAATGTTTAGTCCTTAAGATTCTATTTCTTTGGAAATATCTGTGACAAATTTACAAGTGCATTTTGAACCAGAAGTTTTTCATAGCTGCTTCGCAATTTCTTTATTATTCAAAATGGCTGATACGGAAAGTAGGAAACGAAAATGGAGTTTAATTTATAATTATTATTAGAGAAATGCAGATAAAAAGACATGCATGTGTAAAGTTTGCAAATAATATTATAAACTCCACGATGTAAGTAAAAATTAAAACTTAATCAAGAATTAAATAGCCAAAGCTATTATTTATGCTTTTTAGTGAGGATTACTCCATCTAGATAGAATATTCTTAAAATTGAATAATGACACCTGGACACGAGAATCAAACCCAAATTGAGCCAAAGGTTCCGGGTTCGATTCCCGTATCCAGGTGTATTTTTTTAATTTTCAGAATAAAACTTAAT
The DNA here is from genome assembly GCA_902151425.1 of Timema shepardi. Lineage (NCBI taxonomy): Eukaryota > Metazoa > Arthropoda > Insecta > Phasmatodea > Timematidae > Timema > Timema shepardi. Next base: position 154,032 of record CABFVX010001321.1, on the reverse strand, counting down.
TGATAAGTTACTGAACTTTTCAGTAAGTTTGTGCGCATTTGTTATTAATATTGTCTTTAGGTAACAAATAAGGAAATTTTTCTGGCCCTTGTTACTGACAATATCTAGAAAAATAATTAATTTAAAAATTAAAGGTGGCGTTAAGTGACAACAACAAAAATTCTAGGTAGCTTCGACTTTTCTTCGCAAGTTTCAAGATTCGCTTCGCATTTAAAAAGTGGCCTTCGCACACCCCTACTACTCGGTTGAATCTACACTAGCATTTTGAACTGCAGGATCAAGTAATTACTACGGCAAGTCGACTATTATTCATGGCCCCCTCCTTTCCCCCTTCCATCAGTTTAGACAGGTAGTTAGGAAACACTTAGTAATGTAATCAAACATTTATAAATGTTCTCGACTAACAGATCTGCCGGCACTAAAATAGTGATAATAGTCCAGGATCATGGCATAGCACATAAAAATCATGGAACTACTCACAGATTTACGGGTGTGGCAAATTACGTCATAAACGTTTTGTTTCTCTCGCTAAAAAAAAATGAAAGAAAAAGAGGGACGGGATGGAAAATAAACTGTTTCAAACGGACAAATGTCCAGTAGCAGACTGTTAATCACTCCCCCAGGGAGAATTTCAACTCAATAAAACAGAACGTACCCGTCGCGAACACTAATTGACTGCACTAATATTAATTACCTGTTAGTTCCCCCGTGTGCAAAGCGTCCTTACATATCGAATAAGCAGAGAGCGGGAAGGGTCGTTAGTAGCACGGATAGTACGTATGGCTGGCTTGATCTAGGTCGGGGTTCTAATTCCAGTTGAGTAGTGAGGATGTTTCTTCATACTCCCTCCACATTAGTACGGATATTTTTCCTCTAAAGTATAGCTTCCTAATTATTTATTTAGAGTAATTAAAATGTTTATAGCCCTGAAGGGTATTAAGATGAGGTGAAAAAAAAGAAGCAATAGTACCAGCACTTATTTGGAGTCACGATGGGGAGGAAAATACAGTAGTGTGTTGAAAAATCACTCTTTAGTATACCATTGAGGGATGAGCTCCGGTCCATAATCTTATATTTTGATAGATATAACCTTACTTTGGCAGGAAACCCATTCTGGGTGGATTTATTTCGTGCTAGAACCCTACTATGGTACTATCGTTCTGGAAGGCCTTTTATCTTACCAAACTACTATACAGTGAATTAAGGGAGGGGTGCAGTGGTATATTTAGTCTACTAAAAACAGTTATACACTATAAAATACACTATATTTAACCCGGGTCATACTAATATTTTATTATACCCTAATACAAAAGGTATATTTATTGCTTAAGAAATGTAACTATTTAATCTCTTACAATACAATAACCATATATTTTAATTGATTAGGACGCGTTGATTAATAATAGATAGGGAGTAGGGTTTTTGTTTACCTCCGCTATAAACCTGAGTGCGCCTGTATTTATTCCGAGTGTACCACGCCCAGGTCCCGTGATGGACATCAGTTAGTGATCTGATTACACGGGCAAGCGTAGCAAGAACACGTCTAGCAGATACGGGGATAATTAATTCATGTTCTAGCTATGTAATCACCCGCGCCAAGTTCCTCCGCGGGGGGTTGACAAATTAAATTAATGTCATCCGAAATTCTACACCCCCCTCCCACCTCCCCCATCACATAACCAATAAAAATTACGAGCTTATAAAATAATCTTTTTTTATCATCCCACGAAATGCTGAATATATAAAGGTTTTTTTTAAATCATAATATTAACAACCCATAATTCTATTGGCATATCACGGAAAAAGGTAAAATTGAGTCAAATAAATTACAACTAGTTAGGAGTGATTTGTTTTTCATGAAACGTTAATTTATAAAGTCAACGAATATCATACAATGATCATGTTACGGAATTTCGCAAAAACTTTTTTTTTGTTGGAACTAACCATTAGGCACTTGTAGTAGGATTTTGGTAGGAAGAAACTTTTAGAACCCCCGCTTTAATGGCCGAATGGTCTAAGGCGTCGCTCTCGCAGTTCGAATCCCGATAGGGTCTATATTGAGGCTTTTTTTAAAGTGGTTTTCCACTACTCTTCGACGCAAATGCAGTTATATTACCTCTAAAAATGCTCCCTTGTGTATCCCTACCTCATTAGAATAACTATCATATGTATACCCTCAAATAGTAGTTCGACGGGGTGATAAAAAAACTTTTAGAAAATACCTTTTTTGCGGTCAACAATAATAACATTCTACTACCCATATTATTAATGCTATTTTATAGGTATTGATAATATCTATCAAAAGTGACAGCTGCGGATCACATATCTTGACGCATGAATACCTGAAAATATATGTATTAACTTTTCTAATTGTCAAATTAGGTTCTTCCTATGAAAATTGTACTGTAAATAAGATAATCTTCTCCACTATAATAATTACCATTTCTTGTCCAGACGAAAAAATCTCGAGACCCAGAAGGCCTAGGAAGATGACATTATGTAAGCAAGTATCCAACCACTAAACCCATTCGGGTGCGGGCATATTTGGCGATAAAAATTCCAATGGGGGCCACCAAGCTGTGGAGGTTTCCAAAAAAACAAATATATAAAATATATTGCCGTTCAAAAGATTTAGGAAGCTGAATTTTTTCAGGCAGGTACCCTCTAACCCAAAAGGATGCTAAAATACTTGCTAACGAAAAATCCAATCGGGGCCCCCAAAATAGAAGATGGAAGGGGGAGTTTCTAAATAACCAAAGTCAAGAACTCTCGAAGCCCAAGAGCTAGGAAGCTGAAATATTGTAGTCAGGTAACCAGTAAAAGCCACAAACCCATAATAGTGCAGGAATATCTGGAGACAAAAATTCCAATGGGGACCCCCAAAACACCAAAGTTAAAAAAATCTCAAGGCTCAAAACACCTAAGAAGATGTAATTTGGCATATAAGTGGTAGCACCTAAACCAAAATAATGCAGGAATTTTAATAGCGAAAAATTCCCAAGGGACCCCTAATGAAGGAATTTCCTAGAAAAATAAAGTCAAAATACTCTCGAAGTACGTCAGTAGACGAAGAGGTTGAAATTTTACAGGCAGGTAGCCCCTAACCAAATAGAGTACAGAAATACTTGGAGATCGAAAATACACATGGGGATTCCCAAAACACAAAAATCATGTGACAAAAATGTTGTTTATAATAAACTCTTCAATTGAGAAACAGTTTCGCACTCTCATTGGAGTAAATATTTTATCCACTGCAGAGTTTTTAGTTAAAATGTGCCTCACAGATTTTGAGGGTAACTAAAAAATTATTCTCATTCGCAATCCTTGTCCAACAAATGCAAACGGGACATATTACACGACTCGAAATGATAGTGTTGATTTTTAAACGGGTATTCTGCTAAGTTATAATATTTTTCAACATTAATATTGATAATTTAAATAATTATTTCTTAAAGAAACATTTAAAGCATAAACCATAATTATTCATTACGTGCGTTTAATCATGATATTGAATTATATAAGAAATAGGTACCCGCATGCGTGTGAAAGCGGGTTAAGACGTCAACCATATCTAGTCTGATTTGCCGCTGACGGGTAAAACGGGGTTCGAGTCTCTCAGAATTATTGTACAGATTGTTTACAACTTCAACTCGCAAATGCGAGGATAGCATTTTTCTAAATTCTATCTTCACTTCACTATTGCATAAATAAGTTTAGTCCGGACGGGTGGTAAGACTTGGTACACATACAACAAAATTAACACAAACGCTATGTAACTGTGATTAAAAATCAAAATGTGTGGTCACGAGTAGAAAAAAAGCAAATAAGATCGTGTATATATAAATATTAAAAACTTTGCATGAATTTGAACCTTGGTCGTCCGACCTTACGCGTCGACACCCAATACTCCATTAAGGGGTTGTCCGTAAATCACATAACGCTTTGAGGGGAATGGGGGAGGGGCTTTAATGCCTACATGCTGTTACATGGGGGGAGCGTGGGATACATCAAAGTGTTACGTAACACAGATATTATACTGAAATTCTAATGTTCAAAAATAATATTATTGTTCATGTTTTCACCTTTGATAAACATACTTAGATAACTTCCAAATAACTGTTGAGTTGAAAATGCAAGTTTAGCACTTTTTGTCTAATAATATTTCTAATACGATTAGGTGTTATTATCTGCCTGAGACTACGAACGCCAAGGACTTTCGAAAACATATATGTTCATGCGCATCAAAGTGACATACTTATTTAAATTTGTCCAATCTACTGACCCCCTCATGAAATTTTAGTTGGATAACAACTGTCAGTCAAAGCGGTCTTAATTTATACGTTTAGTTGAGTTTGAGTATAATTTAGATTCCTACTGCACATTCCTTTACATAGGCCGTGAATAATCACTTGTGTCTGTACAAAAACAAATTATTATTATTAGCACCGCGTCTTACTACCCGTTCGGGTTATACGCACTTACGCTAATGTGTAGTGATAGGGTGATTGTGAGATGAAATGGAGGACCTACAGTTTAACGTGGAATCCGAACCACGGTGGAGGCCTGGCATTCCCCACATTCACAAGAAGTCTTGTCAGAGGTGAAGGAAGGTTTGGTAATCAAATAAATCTATGCCGGGACCGAGGATTGAACCCCGGCCGTCAGCATAGAAGTCTGACACCTTACCCCTAGACCGCCAGGTCACCAACAAAAACAAAAATAATTTCTTCAAAAAGAGGAAACTTGTTTATTGCTTGTGTATAGAAAGCGATACGAAAAGAAAAAAAAAGTGGAAGAGTCTCCAAAAGGTGTAGTGAAATGGAAAGAGGAAAAAGCACAGGATTTATCTCAAGGAAAGTATGAGGAGTCTATCAATATTGTTATGTCTTAGTACCAGCCGCATGTTATGAAAAGTAAAGCTTCAATTATAATTATTCATAAAAGGTAGGTGTATTTAGGCCTATACCTTTCCCCTTTTGATAAAACTAATGTGTATGTATATAAATGCTATGGTGGCCGCACTGTTTAAATTATCATTTTCTCGGTAGACTAGACGGCCGATGTTGGGGAGATGGGATTCGATTACCAGTCAGATATACTTGGGGTTAATTTTCCTAAATGGTTTCCCACTCTCCCTTCATGCAAATACTGGTAGATTTTCTTTAAAATTCGACCTTTTTAGTATACATTTTGTAGGGTGGTATGGTCAAATTGTAGTTTTTCTAGTTATTTTTATTATATTTATCTAATGGAGTAGAAATTAGGAATGTAGAATTGAAGAGGTAATCTATCCTAATTAACCTGGAGAGAGAATATAAAACCATTTAGGAAAAGTCACTCTGAGTACATCCAACAGGTATTCGAAACCCGATCTCCTCTTCATTGGCCATCTAGTCTTTTTTCTAGAGTGAAGCTAGGATCTAGGATCAATGTTGGAACAAAACATGAGTTCAGGTATTGATACGTTAATTAAAGTAAAGTTGTAGATTAATCCAAAATATAATTTAGAAAAGTTGTATACCTAGAATAATTGTTTAAATAGCTCTTTATATGATGATAATATGACTATAAAAAAGTGCACAATATTAAGAAAGATATCTTCCCCCAGTGTCAAGCATCGTATGTGGGCATTTAACATCATAATGTAGCGCCACTGCAGGAAAGGCCATCCTACTCCGCACATAGTAGTGCCATCTGGCTATATTATTCAGATCGCAAACCTGGCATCCATAACATAGATATAGAGGAGATTTTTCCTCGTGGACCTGAGGAATTAGAGCTCGACGTCTTTCTGTCTATATAAATAATAATTATTTCTGAAATAATTTATAATCTGGATTTAAAATGGATTTTAACAGGTATTAAATCTGAATCCCTCCTTTAGTATCACAAAACTTTCCTATGGAAAAATTACATTCATTCTTGGTGACGTAACAAGGGTTTGCGGAGTTAAAAAGGTAAAAAGAAAGCGTTACGTGGTTTATGAACAACCCCTGAGGAGGAAACCCACTATGAGCATCCAACACGGCACGGCCAAAACGTTTGTAGAAACTCTTTGCTAGACCCAGTATCTATGGAGAATTCATCCAAGAGGAATTAATGGTATTGGGTGCAGTTTGCGCGGAGGAGGAAGAGCGGGAAAAAACCCTATAAACACATGTTCTGGGTGCATGTCATATTTCAGAAGAGGAGGGAAAATGGTAAACTGTGAAGAATATCACCTGTCAAGTCATTACATTTTTCCAATATTTGTTGCCATGCGTTGTCCTTCTTTCTGTTGTCGTGGTAGCTGGGATCAGATATATCATAAACTATAAACGGGAACTCACTCACTGCTTCTATCAGAAGCTAATCTAAACTCATTATTAAAAAAACAAAAATACACAAACTTGAAACATAACTATGCCTCCTCGTGGCCACAGACGTACTGTACTGGCCGTTCGAGTCCAACGGAATAAATTCCCCGAGAAGAATTCCGGCAGTGTCTTTGCGTTGCTGACCGTTGTCTTGCCGTGCTGCCTGCTCATAGTGGGTTTCCTCCTTAATGTCATATGAAAAGACGTGCTTGTTTTGAGGGGGGAGCGTAAGGGACAAGAGGAAAATCCAGTGTTTTTTTGCCGTTTTTTATAGCAACACATATTTTTTGCCAAAAGAAATCGAATAATTCTCCAGTAGAAACAAAGCGTTTAATTTTCTTCACACAATGGTAGCAACAGTTGTTGAATATCTGTCAAGGGTGTCCTGGAATATGAACGAAAACTTTCTCTCTTCATTTAAAAAGTTTCTCGTCTAATGCCGCTTTGTTCATGACAGATATTCAACAACTGTTGATATCATCACGCGAAGAAAATTAAACTCTATTTTATTCTATTAGAGAATTATATGATTTATTTTGACAAAAAATAAAAAAATCTTTTGATATTAAAACTGAAAAAAAAAACTGCCCTTAACTCGCGTCCCCTACACCCTCACTTTGAGTACAAACGACCTGGCTTTGAGCCATGACCTCCGAAAATCGGACTAAACGAGCTTAAGGTTTGGTCCGCGTCCCCACTGGTGCGGGTTGCGGTGTTACTAAATTATTTTTCTTGGTTTTTATAGGGAGATAGAATTATGTGAGAAGTCCTAGTTCATCTTAATGTCCCTTAAAGAGGACCAATTCCCTTTCCTATGAATTATTCACCAAAAGTACTTATCTGGCCTTCGAATGAAACATTCACCGGATAAGGCCCCACATAAAAAAAACTTGGAGAAAGGAAAATATTTTAAGTGTTTGCGATTGTTCGCAGTTCATTAAATTTGATTTAATCATCAAGGGTGAAGATAATCAATTCTTATACGTATAAAAGAGGACGGGAGCTACCCAGGAAAGTTGCCAAGACGTTGCCGACGTAAGGAGCTTGATTACATCTTAAATCGTTTCCCTCTTCTACCGGCTCGGATTTGTTCAAACCCCTCACCTTCCCCTCAGTCCCATCCTATCACGGTGAGACAAGTTCTCCCAAAAACTGCTATTCTGGAAGTTTGCGCATACTTCAAGCCCAGGGTTTTTAAAAGCCCGCCATCGTTAAAGCAAACACCGCTATATTCAAGCCATTAACTAAAAATATATACTTTCTTCACTGGAGTAGGGCGACGAGGGAATTCACTTCCGCAAAGCCTGAGCCTTCATTACAGCGAGTTAATGAGGCTAGCGTTTTCACTAGAACTTGTCTGATGTACTCGTTTACAAGTGTCGTAAACAAATACTATATGCGTTAGATATCAAAGTCGACCACGGTGGTCTTGAGGTAAAGTGCTTGCCTCGGGGCCCGATGATCGTGGTTTCAAAACCAATCCGGGGTCAACGGATTTTTCTTGAGAGGTAAAAATCCGTAGCAAAACTTCCTTCGGAGAGGAGGTAAAGTCGTCGGTCCCATATCTATTGTGGCATTTAAAATAACCCGGAAGGTATGTGAAAACACGTTTCCCAGCAAAATTGGTAGCCCCTTTCACTCTCGCTCATAGAAATTCTCGTGTGCTGATATTATCAGTCAGTTAATTATGTGCACGTTATATACCTAAAAATAAATCAAATTTTAAAGATCAAAAATAGTAAAACTGCTGGCAGGGTTGGCCGAGATGTTGGCGCGTCGAAGGCAACGGTTCAATCGCTGCTTGAATGATTCATTTTATAGAAAGTCTAGTCGGAGTTTTTCAAACTGGACTCTCACATAATTATATCAGGCCCCGTGAGTCAAAATTAGAATTTTCTTTTGTTTTTCACAATATAAAATTGCATCAATAATTAGGATTGCCAATTTTTTCGAAATCAATAGTGTCTACACAGCTTGACCAATGAAATTCCAGACTTTTACCCTGATAATTTCCTAAAATTCCCCGACTCAAAAGTATGTCACACCCTTCTCCCCCCATGTTTTCTTAATAATCTTTTCTTATGAATAATCATACGTTTTAAAGTTTAAATAAACTTGCTTTTTATTTGCATCAACATAGTCTACTAGGAATTATAAAATTTATTCCAGAGCTAAAACAAAAATAAGACAGTTTGAATCCCATTGTAGTTTAGTGATTTAATGATTACTATATTTCATATTTTGAGTAAAACAAATTTTTCCCCATTTAAAAAAAAAATTCCAAATGACCGACTTATTGCCGTTTCTCCCCGAACACTTCACGACTAATTCAAGTTTTCCCGGATGGTAGACACCCTGAAATCTGAACAAAGGTTCATTTGTCAAAGGAGCAACCAGAACAGTCTGAACATGTGATGTTTCCCATTTGTTTGTAATTTTTATATTTGTAAAATTTAAAGGTCGTCAATGAGTGTTCATAATATTAATGTAAACATTTTTATGAGGTCTCCAGCATGTTTTTTTTCTGTTGCAAAGGCCCCTTCGGTCTAAATTTCTACATGATGTTACACGGGGGCAAGGTGGGTGCATAAGTGTTACGCAAAGATCTTAAACTGAACTTGTAATGTTGAGAAAAATAACATTGTTTATGTTGTGAAATAATTTATATCAAAGATTTAAAATGGATTCTGTGTAGTATTGAATTACTCCCTCTTTCAGTATTAGAAATCTTTCCAATGAAATAATTACATTCACTCTTAATGTGAAAAGTTATGTAACACATTTTGGAGGGGGAAGGTGACCAGCTTGGTGTTACATGGTGGGGTGAGGGTAAAAAAAGGGCGGGAGGGGGGGGAGAAAAGTGTCACGTGGTTTATGGATGACTTCGTAGCATATATCTGAGTAATAATAATGAATGAAGAAAATGTGAAAAATTTGATATTCCTTAAAAGATAGCTTTCTGAAGGAATAAATAAATAAAATTCTGGAATGAAATTCCGTACAAGACCCTCTTCGTTGGTTGTACAGTAGTGTGTAGTAATTGTTTCGTAAGGATTCATCCATAAACCAAGGAAGGTTTTTTTTTAATTATTTTTTCTTACCCTTTCTACGCCCTTGTGTAACACCAAGTAGACATTTAGCCTTTCCCTTTCACCCTACAAATTGGGTTACGTAACTTTTCACATAAAGATTGAAGGTCAATATTTCATAAGGAAGATTTTGTGACACTACGGAAAAAGAGACACAGATTTAATACAAGTCAAAATCTTAAGTTATACATTAGAATGTAAGAATGTGTGTGTTTCGTAGCACTGTGATTTACCCACCCTCCCCTCATGAAACACCACGTATACGTAAGTATTAGGATTAATAAGCCATGAAACGAAATCACACACGCATTGGCATAGTGTAAACAGTGTATTTAATATAATGTATGCCAGAAAACAACTGACCAGTAAACAGACCAACGAACTACTAGCAATAAGATACACTTACAGGGAGTATGATATAGAGATAGCCAACATAACACAAACTTTGCAGAGTTGCCAATACAACTATATCAATAGGTAGCTCATTCGATGCCCGAGATGTCGCTACAATAAAGGACTGAGAGTAGGACCGGGATTTATGTAAGGGTATACAGAGAACGAAATAATTGCTAGCACGTGTATTAAGCCGATGTTGTTTTTTCATTAACTGAAAACGCGATGAGAGATACTCTAGGGATGATGAGTTAAGAATTTGGAAAGCTAAAGTAAGAGAGTTAAATGAACGTTGTTCTTTTAGTCGTAATCATTCCAGTTTTCTAACTATGGTGTTATGTGGTCGAACATTTTTAGATTGTAAATGAATGGACACATNCCCCCCCCCCCCTTTCCAGCGTTATGTGGTTTATGAATAACCCCCTATGACGCAATGCTAAAAAAAAAGTTACGTCCTAATGACTTGAAAATAAAACTTATCACACAGCAAACCCCACAGCGCCTCGATGTAGCACCCTCTTAGCGCTGTGTAAAGGAAGTAATATTTACCTTACTTAACAAACATGGCGCTCATAATTCCGGCTTCGCCAAGTCTTGAGTCATTCAAAGCCACCCCTTCCTTACGTTGCAAGGGATGAATAAAGAGGGGCGTGAGGAACGCGGCCTTCCTGAAGATTATCAAGGGGAAGGGGGAAGTGAAGGGATTTCCTCGCATAATGAACGACTTTAAATCTTTTAACAGCCCGAGGAATCTCGACTGCGAGTGTCGAGTTTGGGGTGGAAAGAGATTGTTTGGTCCCGTCGACCGGAATATAATCTGTCGTCGGTCTAGAGTGAGCATAGCATACGTAACTCAAGTTAGCCCGCCACATTGCTGGAATATTTTTTATGTTCAATCATCTGTGCTCATATGTGCCCGAACATGAACATTTGTGCTGTAAAACTAGCCCCTTTAGAAAATATTTAATGTGGCGGGCCAACTTGAGCTCAAGCTAGCCCACCACAGTTTGAAAAACACAACATAACAAAAATTTATTTATGTCACTTCATTGTGCTCCGTTTGTACTGATATGTGCTCGAAAATGAACATTTGTACTTTAAAATTAGAAAATCTAGAGAACATTTATTGTGGCGGGCTAACTTGAGGCTTCCCTATATCATAACCTGTAGAAAAATCAAGATCAAGCTAGCCCACCACATTTTTAAATATCAATGTAACAAAATTCTGTTTTCGCCATTCGTTTAGGCTTCGTTTGTGCTTATATGTGCCCAAAAATGAACATCGATAATGTATAGTATGATTTTGGTAGGAAGAACAGTAAAAGTTAGTTACTAAAACAATTTTAATATATTAATGAAACAAATAGCCGAAACTATTGTTAATGCATTTTAGTGTGGATAGTCCCTCATAGATATCATATTCTGCCTTAAACTATGAGTGAAGAATGACCATGGTGCACGGGACGAATCCTGGATAGCTCAGTGGTAAGAGCAGTGGCGTACTAAGCCGAAGGTCCCGGGTTCGATTCCCGTGTCCAGATGACTTTTTCAATTTTCAGAATATGGATTTTAATATAGTCGTGCATCAAGTCATGTTATCTGAAGTTGTCACTTTTGATAGATATCATCAATACTTCTAAAATAACATAAATAATAAAGTGATAAGTTATCACTGTTGGCTGCTAAGAAATATGATTGAATTTTCTCTACTGTTCTTCCAACCAAAATCAGGGTATAGCTGAAATTGCCTCGGAACTAATCATAAAAATATAATACTTCACCTCACATTGAAACATAGCTTCAGTGGTAGGTATTAATTAAGGTGACCATCCGTCCCGTATTTTAAAGACTTGTTCCGTATTTTACCATGCGGCCCGTAAATGTCCCCTATTTTAGAAATTGCATTATGTGAATCATTGAAACTTGGATATTTTACAATATTTCTCTTTTTGAGTTTACTAAAACATAACAATGGTAAGATATTTTCAGTTATAATTTCACATGGGCAGCCATGAGATTGGAATTTATTTATTTTTGGAATACGGAAACAATTAGTAGAAGTAAAAAGTTGATTCGGAGAACATGGAAAACTGGAGCACCAACACCTATCAATAAATATACATAGAACATCTGTGATATGATCTAAGGGCGCCTTGTTCAAATCTATGTGAGCGCAATATATTAATCAAGTGAAGCTGGGTTTGTTCTCTTCCTATAAAAGATAAAATAATGGGCTGTGGTCCACTATTGTTTGATGAGATTAATTTGGGTTAAACCACTTGGCCATCTGCACAGGCATTAAATACGTAAACAAAATCATAACGAAAGTTTACTAGCTTTACCGGAGATATCACATTTCCTTACAACTGAGTGTACACACATAAACCGCACCAGAACAAATTACACTAGTATTACGCGACGTAGCGGGGGGTAAGGCTAGCAGCAGGGAGAAGGGTGCGGACCCCTCTCTACTCTCAACCTTAGCAGACTTTTTCAAAACTGTGGACCAAGTCGCAGCTGACGTGGGGGCTCGCCATCCCTCCTTCTCGACTATTTACATTGAGTCTGCTGGGTGGAGTGTTGAGGGAGGGCCCTTCCATCAGCCGTATAATGTATGTCTGAGGCCGTAGCTCTCCATTCACTCACATCGGGGACCTTAGAAATATTTGGGCGGGGGTGTCTCCTCCTGAATGAAGGGAGACGCTAAGCTAGGGGACGAATAAATAACACAAATAACAATCATAAGCTTACAGAGTTGTTTATTCCCAACGGATTGATCCAACATCTGATCAATAATCTAGGGGTTTTATTCCCTTCCATACCCTCCTTTAGCCAGAACTTTACGATAGTCATTCGTGACAAGAGATGGCGGAGAGGTCACATGTTTCTTTAGTCCACGACCTACCTCAATGGAATAAACATTGTTCGGAAGAATTTAAGGTGGGATGGGCATAAACACGAGAAAAAGTCAGCGTGTTTGCAATTTTTATAGCAAAACATTTTTGTTAAAATAAATAAAATATTGCTCCAGTAAAAGATTAAATTTAATTTTCTTCCCAAGGTGATATCAACAGTTGTTGAATATCTGTCATGAGCATAGCGGCATTAGATGAGAAACTTTAATAAAGAGAAAAAGTTAAACATTTAAATCCAGGACTCTTTTGATAGATATTTAATAATACTTATTTATTTAGAACCGCATCTTACTACCCGTTCGGTTTATATGCTTAAGTATGCCTACTAATTACGCTAATGGGTTAGGAATTGGGGAGGTTGAATTCAGAGGAAGTGAACCCGCATTTGTGTGGAAGGAGAGTGGAAAACTATTTTGTAAAAAAAAGTTAACCCGAGCGAGAATCAAACCTTGATATCCCCGTCTTCGGCAGTCTAGCTCAACACGAAACTAGCGCTTTAGCTAACTATGCCACCGAGGCGGGTGAGAATATAAAAAAAAACGTACCACATTGTGACGCCTGGTTCGAGCTGTATTATCTACCAAAGTTACAATCGGATTTAGATATAAAGGAATGATTTTTACAGTTATAAAAGTTACTGAAACCATTTTCATATACTCATACTTCAAGTAATGCGATCTTCAGCTGTAACTTTTGATGGATATTATCTATACCTACAGTAGACCCATGGCTTCTTTGGTGCTGAGTGACAGCTCACAGCTAAAAACTTTCAAAAGTTACCAGACCAAATTATGTATCCCTACGCCACATCATATGATTTGCAAAAACATGAATTTGGCAGTTGTCACTTCTGATGGTAAAAATTTAGATATATATCTAAATGTTGTCTGTCAGAAGTTAGCTGTGAGCATTTAAAAATGTTGCAAGCAAAAAAAAAACATGTTTGTATGTTCTAAAAGAGCCCTTTCAACCAAAATCGTATTTCGGTTTTTTAACACCGTTTCTTACTACCCGTTCAAATTAAACGCTTATGTAGTAGTTAAAGTATTGGTTTTAGGAAGGTTGCATTTAAAGAAAGTGTACCCGCATTTGCATGAGGAAGAGTGGAAAACCATTCAGGAAAAATTACCTTCAGTACATCCGATCTAAACTCGAACCTCGATCTCCCCGTGTTCGGCAATTTAGTCTACTGCGAGAGTAGAGCGTTAGACCATGCGGCCGCAGAAGCGGGTCCACTATGGGTGTTATGTAGATAGCGAGAAGGGTGCAACTTTGCGCGAACTGGCTCTTTCACTTGTGCCGCCCCGATCAAAACTTGTAAAGGGCCGCCTTTAAATTACGTAAGGGTTTTGGGGGGAATGTCGGTATTTTATTAGCGTTTATGACGACGAGTGGGG
>CABFVX010001321.1:86102-128585 GCA_902151425.1 Timema shepardi | reverse complement strand
GGCATAAATTTATCTGATTACCAAACCCTTCCTTCACCTCTGACAAGACATCTTGTGAATGTGGGGAATGCCAGGCCTCCACCGTGGTTCGGATTCCACGTTAAACTGTAGGTCCTTCATTTCATCTCACAATAATCCTACCATTACATATTAGCGTAAGTGCGTATAACCCGAACGGGTAGTAAGACGCGGTGCTAATAATAATAATAATAATAATAATAATAATAATAATAACAAGCATTCGGTTGCATACCCGGTGAAATAATGCGGTCTGGTTGGAGGACGACACAGTAAAAAAACAAACCTATCTCTAAACGCAACAATACACCAGTTCCCATCAAAACGAAATGTCGAGCCAATTTATTTTCAATGGTTTTCAAATACCCCAATTTAAAAAAAAACACTCGATAACTGCGATTTCACAATCTCATCGTTTATTGGGTGTATTTGAATTATACAATCATCCGTTTCATTGGCACGTATGATGTGGGGTTTTTTGGCTCGGAATTTTGTGTGTATTACCTACTTGTTTTATTTTGTAAATGGTAAGTGGTGAGTACACAGTTATGAATGTAGCTAGGAATTAAAATATGATTAAGTTTAAAAAAAATATGAACGTGTAGTGTGTTAAAATAATCTAATTCGTTAACCGACTAAGTGATATAGGGCTCAGAAGCCTTAGTTTAGGTTCCAGGCTTGGTTAAATTCCCGGCTGTTACCGGAGGATCTTTCTGGAAAGGAAATAATTAACATGGTCACCAAGATTTAGTTGTTTAGGCTTAAGTTAGGTTTCACTATCATCATCCCTTCATCTAGAGTTTTTAACATTTGATGGATATCGATGTTTGATGCCCCCTGAACTCGAAAAGTTAGTTTTCAAAATGTCGACATGTCTGTCAAATTGGATTCACACTGAGAGGACTCTGTGCCGACCGTGTACCGACTGTCATTTTGGATCGCTTCAAAAGTGTTCTCTCAAGGTCACAGTCCAGACGGTCCTCCATGGTAGAGCACAGCACTGTCGGTGTGAATTGAGATTAGGACGCCCTATGGTCCACAATTTATTGTTTCTCCTATCTCAGCTTTCCCCAGCAAATGTGAACTTTCACTAAGGTTTTTTTTTATCAACAATGGTTATGGTTGAAGAAAGCTTAATATTTTTGATACAAGAGTATTCTATGACTACTTATATAATTGGCAAAATAAAGATTACACGATGATAATCTCTTACTCTGAACATATCATGCATGCACTCAACGTTTTCTTCTCTTTTTCTCTTGTGCTACAGGATACATACAGCGTGCAACAACCACATCTTCAACTTCAGCGACCCAAACATAGCATGGTAGTGACACGACACAATTCCTTCATTGTGAATCCACCTTTATTTTGACTAGAGCCGAAACCATTTTACCATTCCGGCCAAAACTTAATATCTATGGTTATCATAAGGTTCCCAAGAGGATTTTTTAGATTTATAGATCCAACCCTAAAATTAAGGGTGATTTACTTTAGATAAAAACCATATAGATATCAAATTTCTCAAAATTGGCTTTCACTATTGTGATTAAAATTCGTATCTGGGTTCAGTTAAACATTAAAAACATACTAATGCCGTATTTCATTTTCCCGGCAAAATTACCTATATGATTTCTTATATGAGCGTACATCTACAATTTTGAGCATCTCTCCTCAACGCTTAGGATACAAAATAAATTATCAGTGCAAATATGTAGGACTATTAAAAATTAAAAAAATGTGTATTTGAAAAATTGTTTTATGAAACCAAATAGTTTACAAACTATATGCAAATAATTTTTTTAAATCAAGGTCTGGGAAATGGGGATATGAAAGTTAACTAACTAATGTTTCGTGTGTGCTCTTTGAAGAAATGTGATACTTTTTTTTACTTACGTTTATGTAACAATGTATATTATTTCATTTCACTTATATTACGACCATTCTTAGGTAAAATATTGTGATGTCTCTAGAATGCGATCGTTTGTACAATAAGTATATATACATATTAGAGATAGGCCACTCGAATCTTCGAATCCACCGAATCCTGACAAGTATTTGAGATTCGAGGGTTCGGTGTTTTATTGGATTCAATGGTTTAATCTTTCACCTTATAAACAAAGCATAATATTTTATTTTTGAATTCAGAAGTTACTAAGTTAGGCCTACTTGAAAAGAACAAATTAATCCGCAATCATTATTTCGTCGGACAAAAGAGATAAACATGATTACATTTTTTTATGTAATAATTGTTAGGTGTAGAAAATTTAACGTGTCTACAGGGTTGCCACTATTTTCTTATTACCAAATTCCCTGTGTTTTCCAGGTTTTCCAGAGGAAATTTTAATTTTTCCAGACACCTAATAGATATTATAAATATAATTATAGAGGCATTTAGTTTTGTTTTAAAGAAAATTTTAAAATGAAGAGTGGTAGTTGTCATTGGAAGCATGTTTTATTGTGCAAGAGAAACACATGTTTAAGAATTATTTGGAAAAAGGATGAGAAATTAATGAAAAAATTTCTAGAAGGAAAAATTGGTTATATTTTCTGTCTACCCTAAATGGAATGAAAAAAAAAGGAAATACCAAAAATACGATTTTGAGTTTAAATGTGGTATCTATTTTTTTTTATAAGAATGTATTACTTTGTTTAGAAAACATGTTAACCAATCTTAATTATTGCTTATGTACTAAGGAGTAAACTTTATTAGCGGGGGTGAGTGGAGGAAGCCGAAAAGGCGCGGCATTTGCCGAACGAAAACGAGTCGTCTCAGTTGCACTCAGGACTTATCTCAAGCTGATGAGGTGCCGGTAAGCATAGTCATAATATGAGACGTGTTCCAATCAGACTGCCCAGTTCTCCAGTTACAAATTTTAGTCTATATTATTCCTACTAGTTTAAGCTTGCAAGCACTGTATTGCCCAATTTCACTAACAAATTCCAGTAAATTCTAGCTTTTTGGTGAAATTCCCTGTGTTTTCCCGGTTTTTTCCAGACACAAACAAATTCCCTGTCTTTTCCCGGTTTTCCCTGTTTTCCAGGTGCGTGGCAACCCTGTGTCTAATACCCTACCCTTCCATCTCTATGGGAAACTTAGACTAAACCATTTGAGCGCATGCTTACTTCTGAAACTTTCACCTCACGAACAATCTTGTAAATATTTTAATGAACACGTTAAAGCTCTTCAAAAACTGAAAATCAAAACTATAACTACAAATAAACTCGAAATAAATACAACAAATTACTGCTTTTTAAAAAAAAGAGAAATAACACATTACACACGATACAAAGTCAGCCGCCATGACGTATATGTTTACTCGCCAGCGGCCAGAATGATGATTAAATACACATGACTGGTTAATTCTTACTACCCAACTGGTTTTAATTATCTACAATTATGCAAAGAACCCCAATTTATTTCATACGATCCTTAAGTTAGATATTTTGTTGGGTTTTGTGAAAAATAAATACTGTCAACAGTTAGACACCGATAGAACTGTTTATTTACGCCTACCGGCCTACGTATTGTATATCGATTATTTGTTTAAAATCGATTCAGGTAATCTGATCATTTAGTAAGTGCTAACGATTCAAGGCCAGTGATTTAAAATTAGTCGCCAAATCACTAAAACAAAGGCTGCTACTGTAGCGGTATATTTTCTGTAATTTCATAAGGACTCTATTTTTTTAGACACTTTATAAAATTTTGTTGAGAAATAAAATCTAGTGGGAATAAAAATGCTATTGATGTTTAGAATGTGATAGTTTTTCTTTGATAAAACATATGTACCCCAAAAATTTTTGCTCGGTGGGTTTAGGAAGGAAAAAGTGCTCGCCTCAGTACCCGATGTTTCAGGGTTCGAGCTCAGCCTGGGTCAACGGATTTTTACCTAGCGATGAAAAATCCGTAGCACAACTTCCTACGGAGGGTAAATAAAGCCATCAGTCTTACGTCGATTGTGGCTTGTAAAAGATCCTTCCAAGGTGTATGAAAATACCTTTGCGGCAAAATTTGTAGACTCTTGCTCGCTCCCTCATAGAATTTCAGTGCGGATGGCAACGGGAAACCCCCTTATTTTCTGAAGTTACCGAGTACATGTACTTTCTACCAGATGCTACGGGCAGGACTAACCAGCCGAAGGCTGAATGGTTACCAAGCTCCAAATATACCTTCGGATTGAAAACTCATAATTTTTTTTTATTTGAAGGGGGGGAAGGGTAAGGGCGCTTTCTCAAAGATACACTTAACTGAAAGTTAGCAAACTTGTCTTGCGAGCGAGCTATAGTATTAATTTGAATATAATATAACTCGAAGCAAATTTAATAATAGTTATTACTATACATTTTACATTTTTAGCTAGATCCAGTTCATTTGAATTATTTAACTACATTTTATCCTTGGTTTAATAAAAACTGTTTTACATTATAATTTTTGTATAGTTATTAGTTTAGTTGTAAATTTATTAAATGTGGGAAATATTATGCAGTATTTATGGACGTCATCAGCGGGGAGTACAAACCCCCACCCCCATATGATATTGTATTTTAGTCGTAAAATTGAAAATTCACGTTGGGCCAATGCATTAGACTGGTAATTAAGTAACTTTTTTTTTCAACCTATAGTATTAACTATGTTATATTATTTGTGTTGATCATTTGGTATTGTATATATATTTCTAATTCGAGGTGAAAATAGGTTCACTTTGACCCTCCCTTTCTTCCCCTTCACCCCTTCCCCCCAAAAAAAAGAGCTAGTGATGCCTATGGCTATTTGATTTTACACAACTCAAGTCACGATGGAAAAAATGCATACTCGTTCAATGTAAACATAATATGTTTAAAAAACGTGGGTAATCAGACACCCAATACGTTGTCAGTTTGGTCTAGTATTATCTCGTTTGGAGTCAACCATCGCCCCGAATCGATTATGTCTCCCTCCCACTTATCCTCGATCAATAATAATCTTGCGCCGTTTAAGTCAATCAAAGTGGCCACAAGAATCATCCCTTGGAACGAATAAGAGCGAGTATCGTTAGGGGTTGAACCAGACCTATTCCTGGGTGAAGTTGGTCGGAAAACTATTATTTCCGGGCTTTATGCCTGATGCTTCATTCACTTCGATTAGGCTACAGTCCAAGGTAAAAAATAAATATAAATTCATGTCATCCTCAAAGTTTGAAAAAATGTAATCCAAAATAAAAGCAGATAAATAAATTAAGTTGTAGTAGGAGGAGATAAATACAAATTTTATATTTTTATAATCTAGATTAGAGTGCCGGTTTGAAGGGCACCACTATCACATAAATTAGAAAAAAAGGGGGGTGTGAATTGTTCAAATAAGAGTAATTGAATTGTATGTAAAAATAAGGGTTCATCCATAAACCACTAAATACTTTTTTTTTAATTCACTAACAAATAAGAAAATTTAAGAGCTTGTTTCACCCCACGGATAACACTATACTTAGGTTGCTAGTATAACTCGAACTACCAATAAGATATTTTTGAAAAATACAACAAAAGTTAAATATAGTTTTAAATTTTATAAATAACTATAAATACATGCACTGCCTGGGATTGAACCAAATACTTTCTAACGCCCGGGCCAAAAAGAAGCACGTTCTATTAAAATGAATATGTATTAAAAACCCGACGGGCAAAGAAGTCCACCTTTTGGTTGCATGTGAAGGAGTCAAATTAAACTCTAAAAGCAGCGTCTTTCAGCCGGTGTGCGGAGGCACATTGTAGAAATGAAAACTGCATAAAACCGCATTTCAATACTTTTTGTGATTCGAGCGTAATCCTGTCTCGAATTTCCAGGTTAATCGGTCGTGATATGAACACAAGAGATCAGTGGTGTGTGTGATAGACAGGAGAAAATGCTGGCGCATGCGCAAGGACCAAAGGTTTTCACATGAAACACGAGACCGTGTTTTCGTGTAGAGCGTGACTAAATAAGTTTCATTATTATACTACAAAGTGTTTGTGATTTTTGACTTTAGTATGAGTCGAGAATACAATCATGAAGAAACGTTTTTACTTCATACTGTTCTGACTAAACCAGTGTGCACACAGCCTAAGATAACTGTGATGTATACACAGAGCAAAGAAAGGGGTTGGTTATCTCGACGCGGTGGAGGGGATGAACAAAATAGGGGTGTTTTCACATGCAGGCTGCTACGGTACAGCACTCACCAAAAATACACTTCTTTTGGTACGTTTGTGTCTCACCGTTTGCTTTGGTCATCCCCAATCCCTCCTCCAATCATCCCAAAATCCACAAACTAGCCATTTTCAATAGTCCTATCCACGGATTACTTCCTAATCCAACTCACCAAACAAAATGTCGAATTTAAACTTAAAATCATCAAACAACTTGCAACCAATGGCTATTCTCCCTTTCTTACTTCCTTCCTTAATTTTATTTTACACCATGTCTAATCCAATCGGATTAGACGCATACATTCATTACCCTTGTGAAATAAGGATGATAAATGTGGAATTTTAAAGAAAATGTAACCGTATTTGGGTGGAAGAAAATGTAACCGTATTTGGGTGGAATGTGTGAACAACTTAAATAATAATATTTTGCACCGCGTCTTACTACCCGTTCGGGTTATACGCTTTAAGTACTAATTACTCTAATGGATTAGGAATTGGGAAGGTTGAATTAGAGGAAATGAACCCGCATTTGCGTGGAGGGAAAGTGGAAAACCATTTAGGAAAAACCACCCCAGTTCACCCGACCGAGATTCGAACCTCTATCTCCCCGTCCTCAGCAGTCGAGCTCTACACGACAAGCGTGTTAGCCAACTACGCCACCAAGGCAGGTAACAACAACTTTAAAAAAAAACTCAGTACATCCGAGCGGGATTCAAATTCCGATCTCCTTATCACCGGCAATCCAATCGAACACAAAAATGATCCCTTAGATCAGTCAAACGCTGATGCGGGTAGTTATTACTTTTTATTTATTTGTTATTTGAGGAGTGAAGTATTTAACGTACACTTTCTTTACGATTCAGTACACGAGGATTTCGATGAGCGAGGGTGAAAGGGCCTACCAATTTTGACAGGAAAGTTATTTTCCCGTACCTTCCAGACTTTTATTATTATTAGCACCACGTCTTACTACCCGTTCGGGTTATACGCACTTACGCTAATGTGTAATGGTAAGGTGATTGTGAGAGGAAATGGAGGACCTACAGTTTAACGTGGAATCCGAACCACGGTGGAGGCCTGGCATTCCTAGTACTAATTACTCTAATGGATTAGGAATTGGGAAGGTTGAATTAGAGGAAATGAACCCGCATTTGCGTGGAGGGAAAGTGGAAAACCATTTAGGAAAAACCACCCCAGTTCACCCGACCGAGATTCGAACCTCTATCTCCCCGTCCTCAGCAGTCGAGCTCTACACGACAAGCGTGTTAGCCAACTACGCCACCAAGGCAGGTAACAACAACTTTAAAAAAAAACTCAGTACATCCGAGCGGGATTCAAATTCCGATCTCCTTATCACCGGCAATCCAATCGAACACAAAAATGATCCCTTAGATCAGTCAAACGCTGATGCGGGTAGTTATTACTTTTTATTTATTTGTTATTTGAGGAGTGAAGTATTTAACGTACACTTTCTTTACGATTCAGTACACGAGGATTTCGATGAGCGAGGGTGAAAGGGCCTACCAATTTTGACAGGAAAGTTATTTTCCCGTACCTTCCAGACTTTTATTATTATTAGCACCACGTCTTACTACCCGTTCGGGTTATACGCACTTACGCTAATGTGTAATGGTAAGGTGATTGTGAGAGGAAATGGAGGACCTACAGTTTAACGTGGAATCCGAACCACGGTGGAGGCCTGGCATTCCTCACATTCACAAGATGTCTTGTCAGAGGTGAAAGAAGGGTTTGATAATCAGATAAATATTTGCCGCGACCGAGGATTGAACCCCGGCTGCCAGCACAGAAGTTTGACACCTTACCCCTAGACCACCAGGTTACCCTTCCAGACTTATTTAACATGCCACACAATCCTCCTTCCTCTACGTACTAAGGATTTTTATCGCTCAAGAAAACTCTGGCGGGTTTGAACCCATGAACATGAGGCGAGGTCCTGAGGTGAGCAGTTTACCTCCAGGAACACCGAGGTCGACGGCAGTTATAACTAATCTTCGCACACACATCGCATCCACCAATCAAAGGACCAGTTTCATTTTAAAGAGCGTGTACAAACTTTTGAGGGGGAAGAACATCGATCGCCCTGAGCTACAATGTTCCTCTCGGCAGTTTTAATTAAGCCCCTGTCAAACGGTCCAAGTTTTTCCTCAAATCACTTTCAAATGATTATTTTTTAAGTACGTCTCTCAAGTGAAAATCTTCGTAAAAGAAACGTCAGTCATGTTGTTTCGGATGGCTCGGTTTCCCATCAGTATCTATGTTTAAAAAAAAAGTTTTAAATATCATTTAAAACTTGAAGCATTATCGACCGATCACAAGGGAATATTAAGATCGTGCAACGCTTACGCATAGGTATTTATACTTTTTCCTGCCGTGTCTTATTACTCATCCGAGTCATTCGTAGAAGGTGGAATTTACATTAAATTAACACTTCTTTAGACCTGAGAGGTAGCAAGATTACTCGAAAATTTCTACCATGGTGAAGCTTATATGAAAGGGCCATGGTGCAACCCATCAATGTAAGACTATATAGACATGCAACAGAATATTGAATCGTAACATCGCGCAATCCAGTCTGGATGGCACTTTGTAAATGCATAACATCGTAAAATCAGTGCATCCCATCTAGTTATCGGTCTTTTTGGCGTCACATCAAAGAAATGCTACGCCACTGTTTTACATGTCTGGACAGAGGAGTGAGTAACGTCACTTAATAGCATCTTTATCTTCGGTGCGCAAATGAAAATTTATAGTAGACGGTGTTACGTTGCAATGTCAATGTTTTGTTACATGTCTGTAGGCACAAGCCTTTTGATGTAGGTCACGGTATTGTGCTAATATAACTTTGGGTCCAGGGATTCGAATTCTGGTCAGGGGTTCTGAGAGGGGTTTGCCTGCCCTAAGAGGTTTCCTCACCCTCACTCCAAGAAAATGCGGATACGTTTTCTCTAAAATTCCACCTTCCAATCTATATATCCCATTGATGAGATTATAAATATATGTGTATAGCCTAAATGGGAACTAATACACGGGTGTGTGTATATACATAAATAATATATAAATTTTATTTACATATATATATACACACACATAACGTGGGCCCCCGTATCCGCGGTTCACCACTGNGTGTGTCATCACGTGTAATTTTTATTTTTCATAAATTAAAGGGGGGGGGGGGGGAATGTTTATAAGTTGACATGACATGACTCTTCTTTATGAAACATTAATCTTTTTGAAGGGAAAGAATTGTGAAACTAAATTCCATTCCACATGCCTTATACCCTGGGTTAAACAGGCAATAGATCCGCCCTTTACGACGTATCCGCCATATTGGATAGTCGACACGAGGTCGATGACTACCATATGTAATCGTCGCTGCAATAATCCGGAGACTAATTGATCGTTAAAACTTGTGACGTTTAACTACTACTGTAATTTCCATGGGCATCTGTCGGTTTAAGAGCTCCTAGAAACACATTTATTCCACGATAAACCCCAAAACTGTCGGAGCCGATCATTACAGTTCATCCGAACGTACGAATATAATAAAGAGAGGAACATGCTAAATGGTTTTTTAACCGGGGCAGGTAATCACAATCGGTCCCGATGATTCGGTTACTGAACATTTCGCGCATGTGACGAAACATGCCATTGCGTAATTTTTGGAAGTATGTGTTATCTACGCCTTTGGAATGTAATCGATCTTGGTGGTAGCAGTAGGTCTGTTGACATGTTTCGCCAGGTCATAGCCAACAAATTTCGACCCGTCCAATTAAGGGTCAACCATAAATCACATAACCCTTTTTCTTACCTTTATTGACCCCCCCTCCCTGCCCCAACACAACCTGTGTTACGTAGGCACATCAAGCATGAATGTAATTTTATTTCATAAGGAAGATTTTACGACACTAAAAGAGGGACTCAGATTTAATACAGCTCAGAATTGGAAGTTATATATATACTTCATTCACGGTCGTAATTATTCTCTGGAAGGGCCTTTTTTCCTACCAATATCCAACTATATAATAGATTTCTGGTAGGGAAAAAGACCTTTTAGAAACAATTCCTACGCTAAACCGATTTGTTTTTAAGTATGTTAACTAGCGGTGAAAACATTCATAGTAATAGTATCTTTTCAACATTATATTTTACGTATTATATCTGTGTTACATAACACTGTGATTTAACAACCCTTCCTCCGTGTAACACAAGTTTGACATTAGAGCTTCCCCTCTCCCTAACAGCGTTACGTGGTTTATAGATGACCCCTTATATAACTAACAAAATACCCAGTAATGGTCGGAGAAACAATTAAATCGTAGCGCCTGTGAGCTCTTTCAGGAACTTAAAATATTATTTTGATTATTTTATTGATGAAAATATTTCAGATCGTTGAGTCAGGAGGGTAAGTAAGGGGAAACATTCGTTAAGACTTTGATTATGATATTTAAAGTCGGTTCCACACTGGTCGAGAATGTGGACGATTGTTCGGGTTTCGGATGATTGTCCAAGACGTGTGGGAGGTACACGAATGGCGAATGTTTAGTATTATTATTATTAGCACCACGTCTTACTACCCGTTCGGGTTATACGCACTTACGCTAATGTGTAATGGTAGGGTGATTGTGAGATGAAATGGAGGACCTACAGTTTAACGTGGTATCCGAACCACGGTGGAGGCCTGGCATTCCCCACATTCACAAGATGTCTTGTCAGAGGTGAAGGAAGGGTTTGTTAATCAGATAAATCTATGCCGGGATTGAGGATTGAACCCCGACCGCCAGCATAGAAGTCTGACACCTTACCCCTAGACCGCCAGGTCACCAATGTTTAGTCGAATAATCGGGATTAGAGGGGTTTCACTCTGGGGGCACATATCAAGTAAGTGAAGGTTTGCCACTATCCGGGGTAGACAGTCGCGAAAAGAGTGTGCGGTCTACAGGTTTCATGACACGAATGTAGGTGAACAGTCGTCCACATTCTCGAATAGTGTGGGACCTGCTTTAGTGTTGGCATATCCAAAAGTTAGTGACGCATTCACCCACCAAGCGCGGCAGTCGCTCGTGTATGAATAATTCGGACAGATTTAAAATAATTCCCCACTTTTACATGTTTTCTTGGTGAATGGCAATTTTTCTCTTTATCACAGTGGACACATCTTTTCGAAAACAATCCTAAAGCCTGCTAAACATACACATTATTTTAAGTTCTTTGTTCAACATATAATGATTTGTGTCACCGTGTAAGTGTATTATAACACAACATACCTTGTAGAATCAGCTTATTCTGGCAGAATTTTATTACTAGAAAACGGATTTTGTTAAGACCGAACCAAATATCTCACGTTTAAAAAAATAGATGCAGGATTAGTTAAAGTATTTCAATTTCCTGACTTTTCCTTATTTTTGATTAAATTCACTAAAATTAAAATTTCCATGACTTGTCCCTGTCTGTAGCCACGTCCGAGGCTTCCCTTTTCATAGGGATGAATTAACGGCCGGGGGACTAGGTGTTGTGTCTGTTCAAAAATCAAAGAAAGCACACATAAATTATAAGAGAGACACATTCTTGCCCAAATAGCATGCTATAAAAAAATTCTATAAATAGCTTCCAGAGTCATCTACTGCTAAAAAAAAAAATCCTGAGCCAACCAAATAATATTAACTGACGTTTTATTTCGGTAAAGGTGGCAGCCCTGGTTTACACAAGAGCTCCCCGTATACCACAGCAGGTAGGTAGGTGTACACTGTCTGACACATCCCGGGATTGAGGATGAGGTTTAAAAGCACCCAAACATAAATAAACCCTATATCAAACGTGGAAGGTAAATATTGAAAGGGGGATCCTATGTACACAATTAATAATTAATCTCAGTCTTTGTGTCCACGGTCGGTACCATCCATACACACGTGGAGAAATCACACCATCAGCGACAGAAATAATAGGCCGAAAGCGGATAATAGCCCGCTAAACACAAACTGTCAGCCGTTCCATTATGGCTCGTGAATTTAACGCTGAGTAAGATACCGTTATAATGGGTGCTCGAAAAGCGATTGCATCTATATTACCACACTATAGATGATATTATTATATGACAAAGGTCGGATGGGCGTCGACTGTTCAGTAGATGATGTCAAACGTTACCTGCTCCACGTGCTCGATTGTTCAGTGGGGTGGTGACAGGCCTCTCTGTTGTGGTCAGAACCTCTGGCTCGATTCCCGGAGCTATCATAGGTTATTTTTTCCTGAAAGGGGAATTGTACCTATGGTCACCATGGTCTGGTTAATAGGCTTAAGCCTGCTTCGGTGGCCGCATGGTCTAACGCGCTACTCTTGCAGTAGACTAGACTGCCAATGACGGGGAGATAGAAGTTCGAGTTCCGGTCGTGTGTACTGAGGGTGTTTTTCCCCATAATGGTTTTCCCATTCTACCTTCAAGCAAATTCGGGTACATTTCCTCTAATTATAACCTCCCTAATCCATAAGACCATTGGCGTAACTAGTACTTAAACATGTAACCCAAAGGGGTAGTAATACTCTGTGCTAAAAAAAAAGTAGGCATGAGTTAGTTTATAGATTCTCACCAGCTCCACACAGTCATAATCACCCTCATGATGTCATCTCATTGCGATTATGACGTGTAGACAACCTCCAAGGTCAACCCTGGGCAACGTTCTGTTCCCACAGAGCGGCTTAAAGTCTACATACACGGTGACCGAACTAGGCACTGCATTTCTTACGGTCTCATATGCAATACACTTTAAAAAAAAGAAAGTAAGGGAACGGCAAGTTAGGGTTGATATTTGTTGTAGTTTTTATAACGAAAAAAACTTTATTGGCCAAAATAAACAAAATACATTGTTTTAGTAGATACGTTAAGTTCAATTGCATATGTGCCCATTTTCAACTTAGAGTGAGGTCAATAATAAGTTATACTTTAGATTAAAGAACATGCATCTTGCTCTAAATTATAATTTATGGGCAAATTTAAAGCTGAACCACAAAATATAATATGGAATTATCAACTTACTTAACAATACTAAAAACTAATTAACTAAACCTTTAAGTTGAGTTCAAAAAACACTATTAGTTTTTGCTACCGGTTTGAGGTTATTGAATGATTTAAACATAAAAATATTAAATAACTGTATACAATTTGTCTGATTGAAAATATTTTTCTGTTTTTTTGCTCGTTTACTTTTGAGGTGTTAAATTTTCACATCACAATTAAATACTTTAAACGGAAACACAGGTTCAGCTGATTTCTCTGTACCTAATCTATTTCGTAGTTTTGAATGCACTAAACTAAACGATGAAAAGATTCTTTCAATATTTGCTGGATAAGCCTTAAGTAACTGTTCAATAACGAGAAAACTTTGTCAAAGCTTAATTTAAAGGAAATGCACCCACATTTACGTAAAGGTATAATGAAAAATCATTTAGGGAAAAAAACACCCTCAGTGCACCCGACCGGGATCGAACCTCGATCTCCCAGTCTTTGACAGTTTAACATAACTAATTTTACAATAGCATACATAAGTAAACTTTTATCAATAATTGGGATTATCCTTCATAAAAAAAACAGAATGGGTTATTTTAAAAAAGTATCTTGGTTTAATAAGCCCTTGAGGTTTAAAGTAGCCAGCCTCTCAGGTATACTGTATTTAATAATAACAATAATAATATCTTCTAGATTAGGCTAAGAGCTGTTGCGCATAATTCCAGACCATACAACCAACTCAGCACACGTAAGGAAGACGTGAGATGAAAAACATCACGTGCTAAGATAACGATAACAGCGTTTGGAGGACTCATTACCGTCGAAGCCTCTCAAAGTAGGTAGATCCGTCTTCATTTGGAATGGAAGTGCTTTCACAGGAGCTAGTAGCTAGAACAATAGGGGAGGGGGGATTCGCAATAAGGACTTACAGTAGAAAATAACACTCCAATCCCCTTTTGGTAGGGTAAAATTAAAAATGCTTATGATGTTAATTTTTCTGTGCCGTTTAGTAGACGGGGGAATAAAAGCCCTCAAATTTAAACTAATACTTTTTTATTTACTTTTAGCACCATGTCTTACTACAGTAGCCCCATGGCTTCTTTGGTGCTGACTGTAAGCTCACAGCTGACAGTTAACATTTAGGTATATACCTAAATTTTGACTGTCAGAAGTGACAGCTGCTAAACACATGTTTTTTGCAGATCATATGGTTCGGCGTAAGGATACATAGTTTGATAAGGTAACTTTTAAAAGCTGTCAGCTGTGATCTGTCACTCAGTACCAAAGAAGCCACGGGGCTACCATACGTATTCAGGTTATACGCATAAACTAATATTTAATTTATTTACAATTATGATGAATCTAAAAATAAACAGTTTCGATATGCTATTGTGTCGCAGATTATCATAATATTGAATAATTGTAATGTGATACATACTTGGTTAGAAATCATGTTATTTTTTTAGCATCAGGTCTTAGTACCCGTTCTGATTACACATATATGTACTAGTTACGCTAACGTATTGGAATTAGGGTTAAATTGAGAGGAAGTGTTAACGTGGAAGGTAGGTGGGAAACTACTTGGGAAAAAAAATTCTCAGTAGACCCAACCGGGAATCGAACCCCGATCTCCCCATCATTAGCGGGCCAGACTAATACGAGAGTGACGTCTTATTCGGCCAATGATAAACAAAATATGATCAAATGTGGTCAATATCGACACTCTTACCTTTCCTCTTTTCCATCAAAGAAAGATGCTCTAAATGTCCCTTTGTTATAAAATTAATAACTTATTTACTTCTATAGGCGTCATATAAGGTCCTTCCTATGAAAATTGGACTGTATGGACGTGTTTATTTTCGTAGTCTTCAATAAAATTATCACCAAGTGCATGTGACCGTAACTCGATTCTTATTATATCTAGAATCACGACCTTCCGCCCTGACAAGTTACTGAGTAGCAAGTAGTATCGCAAAGGTACACGATTTATTTACCCAGAGTCAAGCAGCACACACAGCACAGTGATCAAACAGTTGACAAGGAAACCGCCGACAGTTCAAATAACCCCTCGTTCAAACTAACGTAATCAAACAATGCAGGTCCTAGTGAACTCGTGCATGGAGGTTTAGGAGATGAGAAGGGGGGAGGGGGTTGTAAGCAGACCTTTTCACACCGCACGTACATTTACCAGGGCAGACTATAGCGGTATTTCGGTACGAAGGGTCTTTTAGAAGACAGACTTTTCTTAGGGGGCGGTAAACATTTATTTTTGGCAATAAGTCTTACTACCCATTCATAGTTTTACGCATATTAACTATTTACACTAATGTATTCGGGGTGAGAAATGTAATTCAGAGGAAGTCTACCTTCCTTTGCGTGGAGGGAGAGCGGAAAAGCTACCCTCAGTACACCCTTATACCGTAAAGAGATTCTAACCTCAATCTCCCCGTCATGGGCAGTCTAGTCTACTGCGAGAGTGACGCCTCATACTATCAGATCACCGAAGCAGATGCTGTCAGCAGTTATATTTTATTTTAAATTAATAGAATCTATCAAATTTGACAGCTCAAGATCATATGCCTTTATGCATGAATATATAAAAATTGTTTTAGTAACTTTGGAAAACATGTTTCAGTGACCACATAGTCTAAGGTATAGCTATTGCAATAGACTAGACTGCCAATGACGAGGAGATTGGAGTTCAAACCCCTCTTGGGTGTGTACTGAAGGTGGCTTTTCCAAGCAAATACGGGTACACTTCCTCTAAATTCAATCTTCATCGTCCCTAGCTCATTAGGGTAATTAGTACAAATGCGTACAACCTAAACGGATAATAAAAATAGGTGATCTTAAAAAAATGCACGGTGAAAATAAATGAGGAGTTAACGACCATTCAAATCTTTAGTTTCAGTAATCAAATCATACAACCAAGTGTTTCCCAACATAAAAAGTTTTTTCTTCTAAAATCTTTACTTTAATGCGAGTATGACTACTAGGGTTATATCTTAAAATTTCGTGGTAGAGTGTCTGTCTACTGAGCTATGGGTCCCAGGTTCAATTCCCGGCATGGTCGAACAACTCGTCAGTAGTGAAATGTGTTTTTCCCCTTTCAAAGTGATGAATTAGACCTGGAGTACTGACTGTCGTGTATTTTCTAAATTTAAGTTAATTTTAGGTCCTGTGCTGATATAATCAGATGGTTTATAAAGTCAACGTAAAATATCTCGAATAAAGTAATTAAAAAACTACTCGAAAATGTACAATTTTTTCGACTTGGAGGGAATTTAAATGTAGTTTACACTTAAAGACTACCATGAAAGGTAGCAAGCAGCCTTACCTTGCATAGTTCCACTATGTTATATCTTATAAGATAGGTTCATAGTGTAATCCATCAAGGTAAGACTGCTTTATACCTTTCAAGGTAAACGGAGTGTACTTTACAATGGTTTGTATTCTCACGGGGATAAAAATCATTATTGGAATGAGCTTCTGGATCTACTTAAATGCATTCATACGCCAAGGGGTGTTGTACTGCTGTCGCTTTTTACAACTGTATATTAAATATATTATAGTGTTTATTTTCATTTATTCTAAAAATATATAGATAGCACCATCACTACCAAAACAGACTGTACCACATCTGCCCCCCTGCCCAAGACTAGTGTTAATTCCCAGGACGAATCTCTTGTGTCTGCGCACCTCTGTAATGTGTGAGAAGTGAAGATCACCCCTACACCAGACCACACTCAGAATAACTAACATCTCGTTACACTCAAGAATGTTGCGAGAATGAGCAAAAAAAAATGTGTACCAGAGAGAGGGTCGGATTTCTCCCCAATTCCCGGTGTCTAGGGCAGCGGTGTGCAACCTTTTTTGTAAGAGGGACCTCATTGAAGTAGTATTTTATTTAGAAGACACCATGACACCATGTGAATAGCGCGGGCTTTGAAACGTTTTCCTCTAACTTATGTGATTAGTAATTATTTATATTTTATTATAATGATGTTGTTCACCCTCTTTTTAGATGCATTATGTAGAAATAAGGTCTTCTCTTGCACTTTACGTTTGCAATGAATTTTTAGCGCTCTATAGATTGTTTCTAAAGCCGCATCCCCACTCAGTTGACGAACATATCCAGTCGAAAAAAAAATGTTTGACGAGGATTACTTATTCATTGCTTGTGCTCCATTCACTATTATTGAATAAAAAAATAAATAAAAATCTATGCGTAAAAGTTTTGGGTACGACCCAGTCTCCAAAGTAAGTAATTTGATGGAAGATCTAAAACAGGATGATGTCGATGTTTTGAAGTTTGAATATGAAATCAACGGTGGCTTCTGAAATTTCTTTAGGATGTCCAAAAAAGAATTCGAAAATGTATTGCAAATAAGAGGACCAAAGATACGTAAACAGGACACCAACTTCGGAGAAGCCATTTCCAGGAGCGTCTTGCTTAGGCCCTACGATACTTAATGCGTGTGGGATCGAAAAAGTTCAGTAAAAGAGAGCACCTTTTGGTTATCACACTCTATTTTCTGATATGGTAAAATAATAACAACTCTGCATTACGATGGTTGGATGTCGAATGAGAGTTGAAACACGTCCCCACTACAAGAATATACTCGACTTCTTTTGATATTCACCGACACTAGATAGGAAACCAATCGATACGTCAAGCAACATATTTTGTCGATCGATAAAGTTTATTGTAGCGTCCCCCCACCGACTCGACATTGTCGACTCAGTGGGGACGCGGCTAAGGCTGTCAAAAGTGTATAGCCAGTCCTTTTATTGCGCATATCATTTACTTACAGGATAACAACGGCTTTATCTTAGCTAACAGGTTTTTTTAATCTTCTATGTCATCCATAATTATATTCAATTATCCTTTAAAAACTAGGGACTCGAAATGGGGTCGCGACTCTTAAGGTTGCGCACCACTGGTCTAGGGCAATTTACCTTGGGGGCCAAGTTTTGAATTTTATTTGTGCTATTTGGTAGTTTACCTAATAACTATCCGCTTCGGTGGTTGAACAATCTAAAGGCATCGCTCTCTCAAGAGACTCGACTGGAGATGGCGAGGAGATCGGTGTTCAAATCCAGGTCGAGTGTACAGAAGAGATTTTTTCCTAAATGGTTTTTCATTCTCCCTCCACGAAAATTCAGGTATATTTTCTCAAAAATTCAACCTTCCTAACCCCTGACACGTTATCATATTTAATATATAGGTGTATAACCTAAACGGGAAGTGACAAACAAATTATTAGGCTGGTAGGAAAACCTGTTGTTTTTTTTTACCGCATTTCACTATCCGTCCAGCTTGGAAGCTAGCCCGGACGGGTAGTAAGACGCGGTCCACATATAGATAACGTTCATTCTCGTTATATTTAGGTTGTGTAGTCAGAAGTTGTAGAGGTAGCGATACTGAAAGTTCCCGAGGGAAATGACGAAAAGAACTGCAATACTCCACACAACTAGACAGTTCTGACACGGGTTGTGAGGGTAATTCAACAGATGAGATCACTAAAACTCTCGTTACTGTGTGTGTGGTCGTGAGGTGCCATGAGTGCGACTCCCGGCAAATCTGACTACGTTTTATTTTAACAATAAATTAGTAGGCCTACTCCTGGTTTCAATGTAATAGTAATTAGAGGGTAATCTAATAATAGAAATAAAATGTTTAAGAAAAAAATTTAGCACCATCTACCCGATCGAGTTATACGCTTATGTACTAATTTTAATAATGTTGTAGGGATGAGGAAGGTGACATTTTTAATAAGTGAACCGGAATTTACCTGGAGGGATATAGGAAAATAATTTAGGAAAACTACATACTCGGTACATCCGATCAAGATTCAAACCCCGATCTCTCTGACATCAGCAGTTCAGTCTTTTGCGAAAGTAACGCCTTTAGAACATTCAACCACCGATGCGGGTTGAAAAATTAATTATTTAAGTTACTAAAACCATTTTCATGTATTGGTCACGGCATCGCGCCAATTGAATAAGACTTTTTCTCTTCATTTAGAAAGTTTGTGTACAAATGGCAATAATGTGCTAATGACAAATATTCATGCGTACACAATTAAACTAAAAGTATTTATTGAAGAAATATTTTATTGATTTTGACCAAAAGTGTTTTTGGATATAAAGAATGAACAAATTGTGACCTAATTCACGTACGCTTTTACCTTACTAAACAGATCTCAAAGGATACTTGATACCCTAATATTTTATATTTTTAACGCCCCTTAAGGATTATATTGACCTTGGTAAAACGGTTTATTTTAATACTTATCGCGAAATGTCAATGTCCTGTCATGACAGCATATTTATATACCTGTTCCAGGTGTCAACAGGGCAATAAATTCGGAACCGGTCACATTCCTACCGACAACACTTTCAGCGGCTTAGCTTTTGTGTTTTATTTCTGAGAATACGACGCCCTCCCTCTCTTCCTCCTATGCTCCGAGTATTACAACCCGTCCGAACAAACCACATATTTGCAATTCGTAGCTGAAGGATGAGGAAGATACAATCTAATAGAAAAATACTCGCGTTTGCGTTGAGGGCGAGAAAACAATTTAAGAAAAAAAAACCTTAGTGTACCCAGCCAAGTTTCTAACATCAACCTCCCCCAGGCAAGACGAGAATGACGCCTTTGTACGTGCACCCACCGAAGAGGATTAATCTAAGTTTTCGCATGGCCGACTTGAGCGTGTGGTATGTACGGTTTTGAAAACGTATCCTTCCATAGACGTTCATTAAAAGTGATCAATCTAATAAATCACGAGAAAGAATTGTGGCCCAGCTCACTTTGTATCTACCGTTCATTTATATGTACAGTTTTTTTTCATCAATTACTGTTTACAGCCTATGGGCCTGGGTCAGATTTTAATTCAAGTCATACATTTTTCCACTACCGGCTTTCTAGGCATGTCGTGGCTCCATACACATTATAATCTAATTCAAAACTAGGACAAGCACAACATCCAGTCCCCCGACGGTTAATTCATCACTGTGAAAGGGTAAACCCACATTTCACCAATGTTACATTTTTCGGCCATGCCGGGAATCGGCAAGCCAAAGAGGAGTTCAACCCTTCCCTGGCAAATTTTTTGAAAATTGGAACTTTCTAGACGCTATTAGGAGCTTGATGCATAGCGATCTTTCAACTTCATGATCGAGAGTACCAGAGGGTGGTGAAATAAATCTATAAGGGAGCAGATTTATTTCAAGGGTAAGGGGGATCCCCTGATTCTGACTCCACTTAGTTCAATAGCATATTCGATTGAAATAAACATATTTAGATCATCTCTCGGACGAATGGATGAGGAATGACAACTGACAAAGTCCATATAATATAGATATACAAAACATAAGCTGTGTGAATTGTACACACTATGGATTGAATTTCATTCATATTGCCAACATATGAGAACTAGTATACTTTATTAGAGCTAGAAATTTATTTACATTAATCCTATCTTATTTTCACTTTAAAATAAACATTACTTGTGCATGAGAAAATAATGCCGTCAATTTGGATTGAAAATATGATAGAAAAATGGCACAGGTGAAAAAAATTTATATATATATATATATATATATATATATATATATATATATATAGAGAGAGAGAGAGAGAGAGAGAGAGAGAGAGTCTGTGTGTGTGTTCCTCCCTCTTCTCTTCCCAAGCCTGTCCAAGTTTAGAATCACTCTTTTAGCTCGCAATATAAAAACATAGGATATAAAGCCAAGTTTATCCTATTATAAATGACCAGTCGGTTGGACGCAGTCTACCCCTATTCTTGTTACAAATAAAATACGAGCTTAAAAATGTTTATATACGAATAGTATTATCAAAAAATCCAACAATTTTGTACGAAACCTACTTTTTTTTTAGATACCTCAAAATCAACATGCAAACTTTTAAATCTCATCATGTCCATCAAAATGGAGTTTCGTTTAAGTTAGAGGGGAAAAAACTACTCCTAGTTAGTATTCAAATTTAGGATGTTTGAAGGGTTTTCTTTTTGGTAAATCCTCTTTCAAAACGTTAAAACAACCCAGTAGAGAGCTTCTTGATGCAGAAATGAAATAGGTTACTTCCCCCGCAAGAGTGTTATTCTACAACAGTATACTGGTGGAAATTGGTTTTCTATTTGACTTCTTGCCCTTGTAATCTTACAAAGACCAAGTTTGTTAATTTTAATCCCCCCTCTCCCAACAGTCCTCCTTTCCCTCTCCCCAACTTTTAGGTAAAGTTTACTAGGTTTAGAGCTTCGAGGAGAGAAATTATTTTTATAAACGATTGCCTCAACCGCGAAGAGATAGAGAACGCTTCTTAATATATAACTAATTCTAATTTATAGTTGATGAATAACCGAATCTACTTGGGCGTTCTTGATAAACAGTCTTCCGATATAACACAAGGGTTTTTATTAGCATTTGACGGAAACAAAATGGTACAAAACACTTCTTATTACGCCGATCTTTATTAAATCCTACCCAAAATTAAATTATAAGCTCCAGATTATTTTAAGTCTAGATAGGAACTAGCCAAATTTTCATGGGAAGGGCATTTATCTGACAACGAGAAACGCTAATATATATGATTTCACGTATTCATACGTCAAGTAATGCGATATGCAGCTGTTACTTTTGATAAATTTTACTAATACTTATATTCTTAATGCTAATAACACAGTAAAATGTAATCAATTTGGGCCTTAGTACGTTTGTATTTTTTTTAAAGCCAATGCTTAATCGCAGTATTGTTTTTATTTTATTTGAGGTGTTAAATGTGAACTTTCTAACATGACTTACAAACTAACTTAATTCTAGAAGAGACACATCTAGTCCCACGGTTTTTAATTTGTGATCGTGAAAGATGAAACCCCATTTGGCCAATGATTATGTCTCCGGTCAACATGGAAATCGAACCCTGTACCTTTAGTTCAATAGGTAGACGCTCTAGCGATTAAACTAAGGTGTCGGTTCGCGGCAGTTTTAGGGCATAGGAAAGATTTGAGAAAAAATAATATACGATCCGATTCCAAATCCAATTTGGCAAAGCAAAAACGAACTTACACATTGTATACTTAACTTTCGTGTTCAAATCTCCAAGTTGGGTCGTAAAATAATCGAAAAACCACCCTCACGCGATCCTAAAAACAACCGGGAACAGTTGTTATGTAAGAACCAACCGAAGCCGATGTACATTCACCCAAGGTATAGAGACTTAACGCGGAGGGTGGTTTAAAATAATAAATGCGTCAATTTTAAATAAAAATTGAATTTAGAGCTCGTCGGTTATTAATTTATTGTTGTTTGGTATTTTGGCCTATTCGGCTGATCAACATTGAAAATTATGGACTTTGATAACTACCTTGTAATCGCTTGCTTTGTTAATCTTGTGCTTTCAAGTGTTAACCTATCATGTATATTTCCCCTGTACATGTAGTCTGCGTATTTAGTGCTAACTTAAGCGCCACTACAACCAGAAAACTTAACGAAGTGTGGTTCTCTGCATTATTCGCTTGAAAGTATGGAAATCAGGTCCTATGGAATAGATTTTAATGTTTAAAATAACAAGATTCAATGGCCAAATGGTCTAGGTCGTCACTATCTTGTTGGACTGGCCTGCTGATGACGGGGAGAGTGGGATTTGAATCTCGGTCGGGTGAACTGAGGGTGGTTTGTTCCCTAAATGGTTTCACATTCTCCTTTCATGCAAATAAGGGTAGATTACCTCTAAAATGCTACCTTCCTCAGCCCCACCCCATTAGAGTAATTATCATATACGCATATAGCATGAGAAGGTAGTAAGAAGCGATTAAAAAAAGTTTTTTAATGGGTTTCCTTTTAAAATGGTAAAATGGTTTGGATTCCACTTTCATTTAATTAAGGCTACAGAAAACATATACCTTGATTTGTGTTGGAAGAATAAGAGAAAATCCAAACATATTTTATTTGCTGCCAACAATGATAACATTTTACTATACCATTTGAGTTATTTTATAGAGGTATTGATAATATTTATCAAACATTGCAGCTGCAGATAAAATTACTAGATGTATGAATCTATTAAAATTGTTTAAGCAAATTTAGTGACTAACTTCTACTGATCTTCTTACCAAAGTCATGCTATAGCTACGATGAGACGTCAGATATGTCATTCATTCAATGCCAGAGGTGGCTTTTTTTCTTTCATTTTCTATAATTTTATTCTACCTGTGTCCATTGTTCATTCATTGTTTCCTTCTTCTCTGCCATATATATATATATATATATATATAAACTAGGCCAATTATATTTATTTATGTGCCGACTTGCGCGTCTTACTACCCATACTGGTTCTACGCATATTCACGCCAGTGAGATGGTGGATGAAACCATATTGAGGGGGAGGAGGGTAACTCACGAGAACGCACCTGATCAGGATTTGAAACACAATCTCACCCCATCACAAGCAAAACAAACGACTAGATTAACTCCTTAGTCCGTGTGACCACAAATGCAAATCTTATGCTTTTGTTACTTGATAAATATTTTCTATTGCCATAAAAACACACACAAAATAGTTTTTTGAAGGTATTTCCTAAGAAACATGGGTTGTATCATGGGGTCGTCTTATGAATCAACCATTTAAACTTCCAAAAAACCTTGATCCTTGTTAGAGAGTAGAACGAAGAATAGAAGAGACAATTGGGGGGAGAGGGAAGGCTGTAGAAAGAACAATTGCATACAGAAATGGGACATCTGCTGTACAATAACCCTCGCGTCCCCCACTAGAACTTCAGCCCCTCCCCCCCAATCTCACCTCTAGTTTCAATCGATAAAGTAACGTCTGCTTTGTACCGGAACAAGAATAAAAGAAATGAATGTAACAACACTTGACAACATCAACAAACAGAAGTGGTTGGTTAATGCGTTAAGTTGACACAAACTGAAGCCGCGGGAAAGTTGGCGAAATGTCAAGTGGCTTGCCTGAAACTTCTGAAACAATTCAAGCTAGAAAGAGAGAAGTATACAACTACTTTGCCAGTGTGGGGGTTGGTTCAAAATAGCACAGGCAGCGTAGAGCTGCAAAGCTCTATTTTACGTAAACAGAATACTTCGAGGTTTAAAGTGGTGTATGAATTCTAATGTATTTTTATCAAACAAAATAAAATAAACAACATCCAGGCAGAAAACCTTTACGATATTTTATATTTAACAAAGTTCCCTCACTCGATCTTCTTCAACAACCCAAAGATTGGTTTGATGTGATTTATATCAATCAGGAACTGAACTAGCACTCAGCCCTTCGGATGGTTAGTGCTGTCCGCGCCATCTGGTATAGATCCCATATAGTAAGGAAGTTCAGAAAGTCGGATGGTTACCCTTGCCTTCCACAGAGAATTTCTACGAGCGAGCGCAAAAGGGCCTATTAATATTTTGCTGGGAAAGGTATTTTTACATATCTTCCAGGGTTCATTTACATGCCACAATATACATGTGACCGGCGGCCTTACTTCCCCTTCGAAGGAAGTTGTGCTACAGTTTTTTTATTGGTCAATAAAAATCCATCGACCTCAACTGGGTTTGAAACCATGAAAATTGGGTTGTGAGGTGAAAACTTTACCCCAACTATTGAGGTCAATATATATTTTTAAAATATCAAATTCTGTTGTTGCTATCTCAAAGATCCTAGTGAATACTCTTTTTTTTAAATGCGAGTAAAATCATTGCATATTTTTACTTAGTTTTTTAATAATAAATAAGCGTGCACCACCTCTTATTGACCCGTGCAGACTATCCACATATTTACACTAACGGGGTGTGAATAGGCCGGGTATGATTGATTGGGAATGTACCTACACTTGCGTCGAAGGATTGTAGGGAAACCACCTATGAAAAAAATAAGTTAATACACCCGACCAGGATACAAACCCTCCAACCTCCCAGTCATTGGCAATCCAATATAATTATAGCGAAACCGACGACGTATGAGTACCCACCCCACGACCACCAACGCGGGTTTTGATCAAAGCTAATAGCTTTTTTTCTCTCCAAATTTTCTAAATTGACTCTTAGAAACGGAAATCAAAACCGGGATCCATGAGTTAGGGCGCCAAGGGTCCCGGGTTATATTAACGTGTTCACGTATAATTTTTCAAAATTTGAGAATTTGATCCGTCTTATATCCGTAACTAATCCTTATCATCTTGGGAGCTTCGTACAAGCGGTAGTTTACTACCATGAATAAAATAAAAATAATTGCAAAGTATAAAACATTGGCACAATCTGAAAAAGGTGGCTTCTGCTCGAACGCAAGGCTTGCCATAATGACTGCATAAAGGAAAGTAGATATCGTAGCTCTTCGGACTACAAGATAAGGTTCTTCCTATAGATGGCGTCTTGCTCATACCTTCTCATACCTTTTATTAATTACGCTTTTTTAAAACAACAAATGCTTAAGCGCTGGATCATAAACAAAATTTATACCGCGTTCTTTAATATACACAAATTGGCTGCAATGGAGAGAAATAAACAACATTATTTTTAGAACTTTTTTTTTCAGTAAAAAGATGCTGTAGTAATGTTTGGAGTCTAATGACATAAGACACACAAAAAAAGATTGTGTTTATGTTAAATTCTATTAAAAAAACAAAAAGGCCTATACCGCAGCTCAGTAAGGAGATTTTTGTGCGGGCACATTGTTTTATGTTTTATTTTTATTCGAGTGTTTAGCACTTTCTTTATAAATTATTATTATTATTAGCACCGCGTCTTACTACCCGTTCGGGTTATACGCACTTACGCTAATGTGTAATGGTAGGGTGATTGTGAGATGAAATGGAGGACCTACAGTTTAACGTGGAATCCGAACCACGGTGGAGGCCTGGCATTCTTCACATTTCTTTATAAAAATATAGATTATAAATCATCACACGGATTATATAATTTAATCCAAGATTACGCTCTAGGCTACATACACAACTTTTTCATCTCCCAAGATATATTTACTGAATGGATAACAGGAGGAACCCGGTGACCTATACAAAAAGTATAGAACTTCGTCAGCATCACTTGAAGACAACTAGTCTCCTAGTCCTAGTCCACTAGGATCCACTAGTTCTGAGGTCCACCACTTTAACCACGGGACGGCCAACTAATAAGATAGAACGCTAAAAGAGCTATGGGCCAGTTTCTATAGTCAAGTTTAGTACGCCTCAAGTGCGGCGCTACACTAAGTACAAGACGACACCTACCTAAACTCGAATGGAATGGGCCGTTCTAGCATAGGAAACTGGCCTATTCCCTTCTAGTTTTGGTAGGTGTCGTCATGAACTTAGGGCCAGTTTCATAGTCAAATTTAGTAAGCTTCAAGTGCGGCGCTACACTAAGTTCATGATGACACCTACCTAAACCAGAATGGAATGGGCCAGTTTCCTATGCGAGAGCGGCCCATTCCATTTGAGTTTAGGTAGGTGTCGTCATGTACTTAGTGTAGCACCGCACTTGAGGCGTACTAAATTTGACTATGAAACTGGCCCATATACTCCATTCAAATATAGGCCTACTTCTAGAAAAAGTTACGTATTCATACGTCAAGTTTTGTTATCCGAAACTGTAACTTTTGATTCATATTATTAATACCTATAAAAACACCAATAATATAGAAAAAAGTTACCAACGATGACAGTAAAAAGATAAGTTAGATTTTCTAAAAGTTCCTTTCTACTATATAATCATACTTTTTCCAAGTATTATTATTATTATTATTATTATTATTAGCACCGCGTCTTACTACCCGTTCGGGTTATACGCACTTACGCTAATGTGTAATGGTAGGGTGATTGTGAGATGAAATGGAGGACCTACAGTTTAACGTGGGATCCAAACCATGGTGGAGGTCTGGCATTCCACATATTCACAAGTTGTGATTAATACACGTCTTGTCATAGGTGAAGGAAAGGTTTGGTAATCAGATGAATCTGTGCCGGGATCATGGATTGAACCCCAGCATAGAAGTCTGACACCTTACCCCTAGACCGCCAGTTCACCTTTTTTTTTAATCACCCCGCCTTACTACATAATCAAGCTGTACACATTTATGATAATTATGGGAAAGGGAAAGAAAATTTTAGAGGTAATCTACCAGCATTTGCCTAGGAGGAGAGTGGGAAACCATTTCGGGTTATGCACATACATTTCATTCGTCAGGGAGTGCGTTCTGTAGCAGTCACCTTTGACAGCTGTAAATTTCTCCAATTGGATATGGTAAACATTTTGCCAAATGATGTTTGTTCTAAAACAATAGTCATTGTTATACTTCCTAAAACAGTATTGTCCAAGCGTTCGCCAGTCCACTACCCCTATTGTAGCCATGACCTAACCTAAATACCCCCTGCCAGTTCTTCATTAAAAGGTATTAAGCAAATACCTGCTATTTTGTAAAGTAGAAAACGGTCATTTCCAATTTTAATAAAGCTCTAATGGAAAGATAAACAAAGCCATGGCAGCAAGGAGGTACCGAGGGACTGGCGACCGCTCGTGGTAAAGGCTCTAGGGGACACCGTGCCAGAAAAAAAATTAGTACAAAAAAATCCAAGGTATCAGGCAGCAATCGACCCATACCGACAAAGCGGCCGCCATCTGTTAGCAAAGAAAGTGCCAACTTCTTATGCCAGATGATACATAAATTCATAAAAAATATATTAATAGGTTAAGGCTCCCATTTTCCCCCCTTTAATATCTACAGAAATTCAAATAAATCTTGTTTATATATTATTAGTTTTTAGCATCGCATCTTATTATCCGTTTGTTTTGTATACCTATGTACTAATTACTAACCTATAATGTGTTACCCGCCTCGGTGGCGTAGTTGGCTAACGCGCTTGTCGTGTTGAGCTCGACTGCTGAGGATGGGGAGATCGAGGTTCGAATCNGAGTAAGGAACTGGGGGGGGGGGGGTGTTCCTAAATGGTTTTCCACTCTCCCTCCACGCAAATGCGGGTTCACTTCTTCTAATTCAACATTCCCAATTCTTAATCCATTCGATTAATTAGTACTTAAAGAGTATAACCCGAACGGGTAGTAAGACGCGGTGCTAAATATATTATATATAATGTGTTAGGAATGATGAAAGTTGAATTTAGATAAAGTGTACCCGGAATGGAAATTGGAAAATCATTTAGGGTAAACCACCCTCAGTAAATCCAATTGGGATTCGAGCCCCGATCTCGCTGTCGTCGGTAGTCTAGTCTATTGCGAGAGTGCTTGACGTCTTAGACCATATTGCCACCAGATCGGGCTAGAAAAAAAGTCAGGGGTCCTATTTTTTCCTCTATGAATATTTACAGAAATTCTAATATATCTTTCTCATGTTAATTAATTAGGCCTACAGCAAGTACATTGGAAACTAGTTTATCCGAATTTAACGCGACCATATCAGACACCAAGGTCCAATCCGAGTAGTCAAAATTCCTGTTAATCCGTGATTTGGGGGAATTTTACTCTTTTAAGGATGTACAACATTGGAGACGCGCAATATTTCGTGGAAAAACTATATGCACCTTGATTTTATTACAAATGGATCTTTGGAGCACCTTTAAGGAAAGATAAAGTTGTTTGTTTTTTTCAGTCAACATTGATGACAATTTATCATATTATTAGTGTTACTCAGGGATGCCCTTAAGTGTGTATAAACTGCGCGGCCACACAGGGCTCCCCGATTTGGCGGGGCCTCATGCTTACTTTGGTGACAAAGGGGAATAACAAATTGGCGTGGGAAATTTTTGCTTGCGCGCTGGAATAGTAGATTCCCTATATATACAATATAGCAAATATTGTCAGAGTATAAAAACCAGAAAACCCTTACCAAGTGGTTTGATTTATCGAACGAGTGAAGCGAGTTCTACATTTTAATCCCGACGATTTGAATTTGTCTGTCTGTGGTGGATATGTTTCACAATAACTTGTGAACGCATTAACCAATTTAATTCAAACTCGGCGTTGTTGTTGTTCTTTGTACCTTTATACAGATAAAGCTCGATGGGGAAGAAAATCAACTCTTAATAATACATAACACTGCTTCTAGCGTTACTTATTACCTTTTAGGGCATTTCTTGATACTTTATACGGCTGAAAATTGGTATATAGGTGCAAACTACTGCAGAAACATTAAAATAATGAATACAAATTAAGTTTTTTCTGGGTTTTTTTTGGGGGGGAGCAGGGGTTGAAGGGACGAGACAGATAATTGGAGGTGGGGGGGACAAATGAAGTCTGCCCAGTGCTTCAGTTCTGCTAAGGGTGACCCTGGTGTTATCTTGTAGGTATTGATAATATATTTCAAATATGACAGCAGTCACATGATTTGACAGATAAATGGTTTTAGTGCTGTAACTTTTATAAGTGTCCAAAAGAAGTTGCTTCCTGTCGAAACCGGACTTCAGATATATTCTTCATTGCGGACAAGTGTGTTACTGGATGGGAGGAATCCTCCGTTTGATTAGTCTACCTTTCAAGGTTTCACCATGGCCTAGCTTATAATATAGGATCATAGGTCAATCTGTTGAGGTGAGACTGCTTGCTACCTTTCAGGGTAAACGGAGTGTACAATCTCACCCAGTTCAAGGGCGTAAACCCCACTACCCCCCTTCTGTAACATTCAACACTGGCAGAGAAAAGGAACAAAAGCAGTGAGTAGAGAGGTCTCGTATGACATTCGTGTTTCCTCTTTCTAGAAACTATTTAACGCCACATGTAGGCTTGCGGTACACTTTAATTACAAGGTCGGGTCTTGCACATCATAGTCGGTCCATCATTTATTGACACTTCCTTGCTTCGGTGGCCATATGGTCTAAACTCTAATGCATCACTTTCTCAAGACTAGACTGCCGATGGAGGGGAGATCGTGGTTCGATCTCGGTCGGGTGTACTGAGGGTGGTTCTCCTAAATCTCCCTCTCTGCACTCAAACGCGGGTACACTTCCTCTAAATTCAACCTGCCTCATCCCTAACCCGTTAGCATAATTAGTACATAAGCGTATAACCTTAATGCTTAGTATGTCATGTCGCTAAAAATGTATAAACATAATGACAATCAGCTAGCGGTATTAAACGTAACTACAAGGCAGAGCAATACATAGAATTAGCCAATTATTTATTAGCACTTTGCTGACTAAAATTGTATGCTTGAAAAAACACAAAGAACAAATTATATAGCTACAAACACATTTAAAACAACTATGATTCATTTTTATCACCCACTTCGGTGGTCGAATGTTCTAAGGCTCACTCTCGCAATATACTAGACTGCCGATCCTGTGGAGCTCGGGGTTCGATCCTGGGTGGGTGCACTAATGGTGGGTTTTTTTCATCAATAGTTTCTCACTCTCTCTCCACGCGAATTCAGGTACACTTCCTTTTCAACCTTCCTCATTCCTAGCTCATTAGTGTAATTTGTAGATATGTGTATGACCTTAACGGACCACCTGTCCAGCAATATCGAGGAGGGTGGCAAGTG
Organism: Timema shepardi; assembly: GCA_902151425.1. Lineage (NCBI taxonomy): Eukaryota > Metazoa > Arthropoda > Insecta > Phasmatodea > Timematidae > Timema > Timema shepardi. The sequence continues at coordinate 97,866 of CABFVX010001321.1, read as the reverse complement.
TGTTCCACAAGGACCACGTCATCGCGTGACGTCACGACAGCTGTTCAATCCACTCGCTTCACACGCGCATTGGTGGATTTCGAGAACAGACGACTGGCTCTCTGCGGTGGTTATTGGGGAATAAAACAATACTTAGTTGTGAGCAGAAATAAAATAATATGAAACAAAATTTGTTTAGTTTAAACATCTTTATTTTTATTTATTTTTTGAACCGCATATTATTACCCGTTCAGACTATCCACCTATGTACACCTTTTATCTTTGCCTCATCTTACTAACCGTTCGGAATATAAGTATATATATATATATATTAATTACGCTAATGTGGTAGTTATAGTTCTTAAATAAATGTACCCGCATTTGCGCGGAGGAAGAGTGGGAACAACCGCCCTTCCCCCTCTCTATCACCGACCAACCAATCGAGACTGACGCCTTTGTTAGCGTGCCCAAAGATGCGGGTGAGTAACAAGATTAAACTGCCAAAGTTGCGGAGATTACGGTTCGATCCTGGTCGGGTGCAATGAAGATGTTTTTTTGATAAACGGTCTTCCACTCTCCTTCAACTCAAATAGGCGTATAACCCGAACGGGGGTAGTGAGACGCGGTGTCAAAAATCTTTTTTCATTAAAAATTAACAATCGGTTCGGATTATGTGTCGCCATAAACAAACAAATTATTGACAAACGACAAATGGTCGCGGGAATCGAACACTAGGATTTGGTGACATTCCAGAGCAAGTATGTAGGCTTATTCGAGAAATGATCGAGATGATTGCAAATGTAAAGCAATAGAAATAATCTTGCATGCAAATAAAAAAAATAGAGCGTAAATATTAAACATTTCATTTTTTAGTTTAGATTTGAGGTATTTAACGTGCACTTTCTGAACCGACTGATATTTATTACATCAGTACAAGACTAATGGACTAACATGAAGCTATACCCTGATTTTGGTTGGAATAACAATAGAGAAAATTCAAAAATACTTATTTGCGGGCAACATTGATAAAATTTTACTATATTATTTGTGTTTTTCTATAAGTATTGATAATATCTATCAAAGATGACAGCTGAAGAAAACATGACTCGACGTATACATATATTAAAATTATTTTAGTAACTTTAGTAACTAGCTTCTACTGTTATTCCTACCAAAATCGTACTTTAGAACATACACAACATCCAGCCAGCCTCCGGCCAATAATTCAGCACTGCGAAAGGTGTAAATCCACATTTTACCAATAATATACATTTTTCGGCTATGACGAGAATCGAACCCGGGCCCCCTAACTAAGTGGACATACACGCTACCGGCTTATCTAACGTAATCGTAACGGACGAAATATTTAAAAACTTTTATATTTTATTTAAGATGTAAAAGTTGAAGTTTTTCTAAATGTTTTGAACATTCTTTTTGACAGACAGCTGCAAACTGTTAATGTGAAAGTAAAATAATAAAAACAAGATTGATTACGTTGCCAACATCTCGATGACATTTTTTTTTCCAAGGGGTGAAAAAAAACCCGCTTCAATCCATCCAGAGATAGGATCGACATCGCAGACCTTGCCCATATCCCCCCTATTTATCTCTCCTTTCCGGTACTCCGTCCTGGAGTAGCCATCCTTACTCCCACTCAACGCGATTTAATTTCGCCAATCGACAAGGACTTGTAAAAGTAGGCGCATTAATCATGTTCTGCGCTCCTGATTCTAATCCGCTCTCCTCCCTTATGTTGCGACAAGCCTGTTGGTTCTAAACACCCTCTCACTCCCACAAAACTACCGAGCTGTCTTTCAACACATTTACACGGCTGAGAAATATTCAGAGGATTTCATCGCGTTTTTTTATGGTATTAAAAATAAAGGCTCAGAAAAAATAATAACACAAGATTTCCTATTTAACTGTTAAATTGTATGCTTTATTCACTTTGAGTAAAAAAAGCAAATAATTCACATGTCGGAATATGTTATTTCTTCAATCAATCCTTAAACGGAGGCATATAAACATATTTTTAATACACACATAATTTAAGCTTTCTTAACTTTCTACAAATTATTATTTCCACAGTTTTTAAATATTGGTAATGAGAATGTTCCGAATTTTGACATTATATATATATATAAAGAGCGCACACAACTAAATCAAACACGCCCTTTACAAGTGGAAACTAAAAAATATACGTGCAATAAAAATTATGATATTGATTTTGCTTCAGAAGTACTAGGTATATTTCGTTCACGATAGGTTTTTACCTGGATGACAGTTCGAAAATCATATGTTTAGGTTTTGGGTTGCCAACACTTGTAAAAGATCACTGTTTTGTTATAAATGTAAAGATCTTTAATTACCTGTTATAAATTACATTTAAAATAACGTAAACTTAAGTTTTCTCATACTATTTCAATTTTTTAAATAATTTCTTTTTGTCCAACTCGAAACAATATTTTAAACATAATTAAAAGTACTTATTTTATGTTTTGGAACGTTACTGATTTTGTGTAATATAGTGCATACATCAATACCTTTTAATACAGGCATCGTATTTACTTGGAAAAGAGAAAATTGTTGTCATTTTTTCACATACAATACATGATTGTATGATTATTTTATCGTATTTTGAAATATTTAACTGAATAAAGTATTTTCATCAACTGCGTGTTTGCATCATTGTACAAAACTTGTTTACCGTTATGTTCAATCATATGGTTTAAATTCGTCAGTCGCCATTTTGAGGCTATTTTCGTTAGAAGTTTTTGTGAAAGTGGTGTTAATATTTTTTTAAGGGGAATAAAACTATAAATAAATTTGTGTCCGACCTCAAATAAATATATATAAATAATATTGGCCTAAATTACTGTGGTTAACTATCACATTATTATATTACCATCTGTTTTTATTACAGTCATCCAAAGTGATAGATGTCAGCTGTTGGCGTAGTGATATATTATGGGTTACTTCTAGTAACATTTCAAGCTGTCATTCAGGTAAACTTAGCTCATGAATGCCTTATAGCTATCCTCTCCCAACCTAACCCTTTCCAGCCTAGTAGCAGTGCCTCACCAAGAATGTGTATTTTATACAATATAATCATACAAGTGAAGAGGATGCTAAGTTTATTGCCATCAACGGCAAGTCCTACACTTGGACCACGCCTTACAATAACTTCCTTGAGGTGTTGTGGAGGAAATGACTACACTGGGACTGGATAATATAATCTACGAGGAAACTGCATGACCTGCATTAGAAAACAGCGTTGCTATTCTCTTATTTTCTTCGGTCAATCTTTTCTTAAATAAAAGACAAGCTGTTTGTAAACGCTAGTTCGACGATGCTGCCAGTAGCTCCTTCTCACCCCGGCACGCCACCTTCCAACATAAATCAAGCAGAGGAGATTTGGCAACCTGCAGTTACCTAAGCTGTAATATCGGGTGTAGACTGCTTCTTCGTGGAGGTCCTAGAACACTGGTGCAGACTGTCAAGGTCATTATGGTTTGTGTCAGAACTATACAGGTACGCGAGTTCACTGGCCGAACGCTTCTCTAGGATACACCACATACCTCTCGCTCTTTCGTACACACACGCCCATACGCACACGCGTGATAACCGGAGAAATGCGGCAAGGCTGTACCATAGTATCCAGAAAGGAAGAACTGGTAGACCGGTGGAACTTTTAAAATCTGGCCCAGAATTGCTTCATCGTGGGAGGATGCTTTAGCCCGGTCGGTAGGGTGACTGTCTGCCTTCCTAGCTACTAGAGGCATGTCCAGAAAGAAAGCAGGTATCCCGCTTACTGGTCGGCGTTATCAATGAGTATGTGTTTACAGACGGGACCTTTCATAGTGAAACCCGATTCACGCTTATTAGCGCTTCTACTTTGTCCGACACGATTACCGGAATGAACATTTCATTATTTTTTAGTTTTCGGTTCCGACAAATGTGTTCTTCAAGAAAAAATTGTAGATATTAAAAGTGAATTACGTGTGTTACCCAGATGCCCTATATATGTATACTGTGTATATCATGTGTAATGTATATGTGTATATATATTATATACATGTACCGTTTATGTGTATATAAGCCTATCTATTGTATGTATATTTGATAAAACTCGTCCAACTGTAATTTAAAATTTGTGAAAATAAACTGTCTCCTCGCCAACCCTTCTGTATTCTACTACTCCGTCCGAACTTTCGTTAATGAGCTAAATGTTGTGAAAATATCTTTAATTATTTAAGCTAAATGGGTTGGTATTTCCGCAAGCTGCCTTTGTGCCTGTGTTTGATTAGATTCAACATCAGTTGAATATTGATCAAAGACTTCTCTATCTAAATCTAAAAAATGTGAGTGTATTGAAAAACTTTGCCTGACCTCAGGACATTAAATAAATGATGAAATTCAGCATAATCTTTCCTACCACAGTTAATTGAATGTATACAAGTTTTCTTTCTTTTCAATTTTGAATGAACACTTTCAAGAAGTAAGAACTCATCAGATGATGAACTGGACATCTTGACGGCGGTAGTAACATGTGACAACTGGCAGGTTTTTAGGCTTTCGTCTACGTCCTTTATGTACACCTACATGCACTGGACTTCAGCGCTGGAAACCGATAAGCAGGTAGCCTTTCTTTCTGTAAGCACCTTAAAGACCCCGATTTCAACTCTCAACAGGGTCTAAAAGTTTAATATTTCTTAAATACGGGTTTCATCCTTAACAGTAATGAATCAACGGCCGGGACACTGAATGTTGTGCCTGTCCTAGATTTTTAAGGTGCGGCCGAAGGGAGCGCAAGTATTTACACGGTTTTTATGAAATGGACATTTTTTGGCCAAAATAAATCAAATATTTCTCCAGTAGCAGCATAGAGTTTAGTTTTCTGCACATGCTAATATCAACAGATCTTGAATATCTGTTGATATTAGCATGTGCAGAAAACTATGTTGCTACAAGAGAAACATTCGATTTATAACGTGCACGTAAAATACCTCTAATAAATTTTAAAGGAAAACTTATCCTAGCCGTTAAATTCCCTATGTGTTGAAAATAATGGACTAAAACAATCGCGATAGTTCGAGGCCCCGCATCGTTCGAGGTAGCGATGTTTCCGACCTTTTACATGGCACCGATCTGAGTAATAATGTTATTCAAAGGAGAAATATGGTGGGAAAAAATATGCACGTCCTGGATGTAAATATTCCGTTAAACCGGAAATCTAAGGAAGGAAAAAAAAAATATTTTTTTTAATTTTATCCGGTTATTCCGTGTAGTTAGAGGTTTTCGATAGTTCGAGAGGAGCTTGCTTGGTCCTGTTCAACTCAACCTATCAAGACTCTAAGGCAGTGATTCTCAACCAGTGTTCCGCGAGCCCCATGTCCGTAGTTCCACGCAAATTTGGAAGAACAAGTTTGGACAATGTGGACACCTGTGAAGAGAGCTCATGCATCCGAAGAAGATGAAGAGAAATGTGCCGCTAATAATGTTAAAAGTGAGGCTGGTAAGAATATTGATAAGTCAAGTTCAAGTATCAAAGGACAGTAATTAGTAAATAAAAATCTATAATAATAAAATGAATAAAGCGTTTATTTTTGTCTGTATCAAGAGCATTGCGTACCCACATCTCTAAATTTTCGGTAAAACTTCTTCCAGCGAAGAGTTCTATGCAGGGAGCTAAGCCGAAATATGTATCGATTCTGGTTCTTGTTCTTGACAGTAAACATTTTAAGGTTCTGGTTCCGGTTGGACAAAAAATAAAAGTTCCTGTTTTTGTTTTGTTTTTAGCTAGGTTCCAGCTATTTTAATTTTCTATTTAATAGTCATGTCACCATTTTAAAATTCGTAAATAGAAAATTAAACTAAAAAATAATTTACAACAAATTAAGTAATTTATATATAAAAATATATCAAGGAATAAATCAGAGTTTGACCAAAAATTCTCGAGAAAAGTAAAAATAAAGTATTTCAAAATAAGAGTGAGTTAAAGAAATAAGGGTATAAAATGCAATTTAAAAAAATAACTTAAGAACTTAAATATTAATAGATTTCAGTTTAAGTTCATAGGCAATTTATTTTTAGGGTTCTTGTTCCATAAAGAATAACTTAATTTCGTTTATAGGTTCTGGTTTCGGTTCAACTATCTGGTTCTAGAGTGTAAAGAGAACCTTTTAAACGGTATCGGGTTCACAACACCACGTCCCTCTCAAATCTGAGGCGATCACGATGAACCGGCTTAATAGGAACGGCGACGGCCGGTCAGAAGTCGTGACCACGGTGGTAATGTGTCAGAGAAGTTATGTCAGACTCGAATGGACCAATGATTCATCACTCGAGGCGCCAAGGGGGGGAGGGTGAGGGGGATATTAGTGACGCTCTAACGTTCTAGAGCAAGCATGAGAGAGAGGGGATATATACCTAAATCGCCATAGGAAGAACACTCTCTGACAATCAATACATTATGTATAGGGACATACACACATGTACAAATTTTCATACAAAGAACCCTATTTGAGAACTTAAAAAAATTTGCTAAAGCTACTATTGCGTAGTTATTCATGCGTCAAATCATGTGGCCAGCAACTGCCACTTTCGAAAGATATTATCAATACCTGTCTGCCGACGACGTGTAAATCGGGGTTCGAATCCCAGGCGGGTAGTTTTCATAAATAGTTTTCCACTCTCCCTCCATAAAAATGGGGGTACACTTTCTCTAAAGTCAACCTTTCTCATTCCTAACACAATAGTGTGAATAGTGCATATGCGTATAACCCGAACGGGTAGTAAGACGAGGTGCTAAAATAAAACCTAATGCCTATAAATAGTATTAATAATAAAGTAAAGGATATAAATTTTTGATGAATAAAATTATGTTTGTATTTTATAAAAGGCCTTTAATATGAAAATTGGAATGTTCTAGTAAATTCACATTGGACATAGAATAGTGGATTTCTCAATATCCTTTAGTCGGCGCGGAAATTTAATATTTAATTATTCCTACTGCCCATTATTTTAATAAGTATACATTAACTTCGTTAATTTGTTCCATTCCACTGCTCATTATTTGAATAAGTATTATACATATATTAGCTTCGTTAATTTGTTAACTTATTTTATCAAACAAAAAACAAAACTTGCTTTTCATTCAATCTGTGATGAAGGCGGAGCTGACGACTGTTTGGACGGTGAGTCATATGATTGCTTCCCCCTCCCACTACAGGTGTGCATTGTGTAGTGGAGTAAGAAGATAACCTATCGCACTGTATGATCCCACTCCACACATGCAGACCAGTTCACCAGTCATGTTCACGACACACTTTAAAAATACACCGCTACTCCCACACGATCTGCTGCCAGCTGCCATGTTCATAAGCACGGAGGTACACTGAAACCAGGGAACTAACTGTACGCTCACTATTGGGAAACAAGCGTTGTCATGATCTTGTTTTCACGTGGTCAATCTTCCCTTAGTTTTGTATCGCTGGTTCGTCGATGTTTCCAGTAGCTCCTTCTTGCTACCATCTTCAGACATAGGCTAAATGGAAACGAGAAGGTTTGGCAAAGGTTAACCGAGAGAGAGCGAAGATAAAGCTTTTCTCCATAAGAGCTGTATTTCCTCCAGAGGTGATATGGGGTGTGTCAACTATACGTAGTAGTATTTTGGTAGATTAAAAGGCCTTCCAGATAATTACTACTAATGATAGTATTTTGTAAGGCAAAAAGGTCTTCCAGATAATTCCTACTATAGTAGTAAAGGCCTTCCAGATAATTCCTACTAATGATAGTATTTTGTAAGGCAAAAAGGTCTTCCAGATAATTCCTACTATAGTAGTAAGGGTGACCTGGTGGTCTAGGGGTAAGGTGTCAGACTTCTATGCTGGCGGCCGGGGTTCAATCCTTGGTCCCGGCAAAGATTTATCTGATTACCAAACCCTTCCTTCACCTCTCACAAAACCTCTTGTGAATGTGAGGAATGCCAGGTCTCCACCGTGGTTCGGATTCCACGTTAAGCTGTAGGTCCTCCATTTCATCTCACAATCACCCTACCATTACACATTAGCGTAAGTGCGTATAGCCCGAACGGGTAGTAAGACGCGATGCTAATAATAATAATAATAATAATAATAATACTATAGTAGTACTTTGGCAGGTAAAAAAAGGCCTTCTATATGGTTCCTACTATAGTAGTACTTTGGCAGTAAAAAGGCCTTCTAGATAGTTCCTACTAAAAGTAGTACTTTGGCAGGTAAAAAAGGCCTTCCAGATATTTCCTACTAATAGTAGTACTTTGGCAGGTAGAAAAGGCCTTCCAGATACTTCCTACTAATAGTAGTATTTTGAAAGGTAAAAAGACCTTCCAGATAGTTCCTTCTATAGTAGTATTTTGGCAGGTAAAAAATACCTTCCAGATACTTCCTACTAATAGTAGTATTTTGAAAGGTAAAAAGGCCTTCCAGATAGTTCCTTATATAGTAGTATTGCGGCAGGTAAAAAGGCCTTCCAGTTGGTTCCGGAAGGATTCTGGTACGAAAATAGGCCTTTCATAAAGGTTCTCCGTAAGAAAATCGGGCTCCATTGAAGGAGAGCATCACCCCCTATTTTAATAGACATTATGGGATATTAAAGGTCTCATATTAGCAGTTATGGACTTAAAAACCTACAGCGGAAGTTTGATTTAGAGTTGACTGCTAGCCACATGATTTGAGTCCTGTTTCTTATCACTTTTTTATACATGCGAACGTTTTCGCATTATTTTAATTCGACATCTCAGCAGGTGTAAAATTATATCCCTTAAATAATAGCAAACATGTACAATCACATTTTCATAGGAAGGGCCTTTTAGAAAATACAAAGATATTTATTGTTGCACTAAACATTGGTCACATTTTATTTTGTTATTTAATATTTATAGCAAAAGTGACTACTTAAGATTACATGACTTGGCTTATACATACGTTAAAGTAGATCTAGTAGCGCTTTTAAATGTCAGATAAGACTATTCCTATGAAAATTGTACTGTGCACCATTCGATGCGTTTTAATCAGGAGCAGGAGTGTATGCAAATTATGTTTAAGTATCATAAATACAAAAAAATTATGTAGGGCCTATTTAAAATTGTTGTAAATTTGAATAGGGTTTTGTGGTTCAACATTGAGATACAATATGTTATTTTGATATTAAAAGTACCGCTTTACAATCGCACTAATGTATACATTTTTAAAGTCTAGTTTTTATGTGCTCCTAGATTATAATCAGGTAGGTGTACCTGTATATACCCATCAAGAGGTGAACCGCATGCCGCCCATCTGTTGCTAAACAAGTGGGTAAAGAAGAATACGCCCGCGTTCCAATCAGAAACCGAACCTAAGACCTGATGCAAACCAGTATTCATTTAATAACTTCCGCGTCAGGATTCGTGACTCGGTCATTTATATCCTCGGGCAGACCATCTGTTGTCTGGGAAGGCCAATAAGATTGCGGGCCTCGAAGCCGCGGTCACTTTAACAATGGGGAACTTCTTTACACGGCGATGAGAAGACTGACGAGGTTGGAAAATTGAGATTTTTCTCCCAGACCTAGTCCGTTCAAAACTGTCCGGGCATTCACCTTTGAATAACACAGGTTTAATGTCTGACGGGTACCTTTTAAAACGTTTCGGATCAAATATTTTTAAATTAAATGTTATCAAATCCAATATAAGGATTAAAATATAGGCCTACGTAAATATTTGAGGTTAAGTTCAATAAAAAAATGGTAATTACACAATTTTTAAATAATTATAAATATTATTAAACTCGCAAGTTTCCAGGGTCAAGTCAAATAATAGATTGTATACTAACGTCTTCAAAAAGTTTTGATTGTTAAAAAGTTTGACTTTTATAGGCCTATTTGAATTATTCTAACGAATCCGAATAAGATATGAATCTTTGAAAAATTCCAATTCTGATTCAAAATTTCGAAGTTGCGTACAGGCTTAGTTATTTTAATCACATAGGCGTAATTAGTTCATAAGTGTATACCTGGAATATAGTATAACTTGGCGCTAAAAAATAACAATTATTTTATATATTTTTTTAAACTAGGCCACAAAAATTAAATTAAAACATATTAATCGGTTAATATCACGAGTGGGGCGGTGCACAGGTATTGAATGACGTCACACCGTTTTATTGGCATGCCCAAAAGATTTGTTCGCAAATAGAAGCAGCCAATGTCAACCAGTGAGATGACAAACAGTTCGCGTCTTATTTTATTGAGAGCCATCTTGGTTGAGGGTCTTGAGAAACCTGGTTCAGTAACTGGTAGTACCTAATGATAAAACAAGCTGTCAAAACTTTCAGCCAAAATTAACGTAAATATCCCCCATCTCTTTGGGTTTAAAATCAACCACTCCATTTGGGTATGCGGCTGACTATTATACGCGATTTTCTCAACGCATGCTTGCGAATGAGATATTAAGATGAATCTAATCGTTATCAATCTATGGTTATTTACAATGTAATAATATCTATTTGTTAAATTTATATTTTTTTGGACCTTTTGTTTGATTTCGTAAAAAATACCAACTTTATTTCCCGAAATTTCAAAGCTTTTCCCTCCGGCCTATTTTGTTTCTACTAGTGCATAACTTAGCACTTCTTTGTTGGGTGTTGAGTTTGACATTTTGGATTAAGTAGCAGGTTTAAAAAAACAACGGTCGGATTGAAACGTGAACTAGCCTTAGCTGGTGAACTAATTTGTGAGTTCTCTTTTAGCGCTCTTGAGTAGCTCCAAAACGCCGAGCAAGGCCTTCGTCACCACCGCCCACTGTTGACCAACAGGGAAGGGCACGTCAGGAAAGCTGACCTCTGACCCTTCCTTCAATGAGACCATTTAAAATACAAGAGAGTGGCTTGGCATGTAACTCTAGGAGACTTCACAGCGGCAGAGTGTCAAGGCAGGACATATGATATGAGCATGTTACAAGCCTCTTTGCACTAACCGTATTGTTTAGAAACATTGGATTCACACAGATACAAACTTACCAATATTTCAAGAAAAATAATTTAGCGGGAAAATGTGAGGCCGACTAGCCCCTTTAAAAGAGAAGGCTAAGAACAATATGTGAAGTAGGCCTACTATTGTCAATTTGACTCGCTTCGGTGGCCGCATGGTCTAAGGCGTCAATTTCACAATTAACTTGACTGCCGATGACGGGGATATTGGAGTTATATCCCGGTCGGATGTACTGAATTATTTTTCCTAAATTATTTTCCACTCTTTATCCATCTAAATGCAGGTACGTTTCCTTTGATTCAAGCTTACTCATCATCTCTAACCCATTAGCGTGATTAGTACATAAGAGTATAGACCGAAAGGATAACTAGTAAGACGCGGTGCTAAAATAATATACTATATCTATGTATAAGTATATAGGCCTATACACACACATATATTTACTATATATATTTTTTTACTGTCGGTTTGGCAAAGTTAACACCTTCTAGATCAAGGGTTTCCAATTTAAAAGTGCTAAGGCCCACAATTTAATCCACGAGTCTGGTGGTGGGCCGCATCATGATCGGCTAAAAGGGTGTAAGGAAATTGGACTCGGGCAGATGCACAAGGTAGGCCTATTATAAAAATAGAGCGTAACTAAGTTTATTACCGAATGAACATCAGTTGAAGATTTCATGGATTTTTCTCACGCATGTCAAAACTTTCTGTTTATCGGCTAAAAACATAAATTCTACTAAAGTAGATTACTTTAACTAAACTTCACCCCCCCCCCCCC
>CABFVX010001321.1:75222-86093 GCA_902151425.1 Timema shepardi | reverse complement strand
GGGGGCCCCCGGTCAACCCCCCCCCCCCCACCCCAACAATTTTCTAGGGGGGGAGGTGACCGTGGGCCGCCAGTTGTAAGCTTCTGTTCTAGAAGATATTAAATAAATGTACAGTCGTCAACAATGACAAGTGTCGCCTAGTAATTAATATTTAATATAAAATCGACTTATCAATATTTAAAAGTGATATTAATATTAAGTTTCCATCTATGGCAATCAGACTATATTTTACTATTCTAATATTGAAAAATAAATTAAACAATTTTTTGGCAGTTATAAAAGTTACTAAAACTATTTTCATACGAAGTTACGTGATTTGCAACTGTAATTTTCACTGAGAATATAAATCTAGCCTATTATAAAATAACACTAAACAATATAGCATAAAATAAATTACAGCTTCAGAAGACATATTTTGCGGTATGAATACATAAAAACAGATCTAACTTCGTTCCCACATTTTGCTGGTAATCTAGGCATAATTTTATATTAATACATTTTAGTGCGAAGGGACAGGCATCATTTGAAAGACGAATTTTTAAGAAATGGTGGCTAAAAGATAATTAAATTCCCAAGTTAAGATAAAAACGAGTGGATTGATCGAAGTTAAAAGCTTGACATCCCGGGTTAGATTCCAACTAAAATTTATAAGTAGCCTAATCTAGCTTTTATTGTCAGTAAAAATGTTTTTGAAATATATAAAGTCTACTCTTAAAACATCCAATCAGATGCTTTTACTATTTTGATAATAGGCCTATACGTCTTCTGAAAAACAATTCAATAAGAACCCGGCGAGAAGAAATGTATTTTTCAATTATTACAAAAGTTAGGCTACTAAATCTAATCAATGTCAACAGCAAATAAATGTTTGTATTTTCTAAACTTAATTTTTTTATCAGCTCGTCTACTATCTGTTCAGTTTATACACATGATAATTACTCTAATGAGGTAGAGAGCTGAGGAAGGAAGCATTTTAAAAGTAATCTACTCACATTTGCGTGGAATAAAATGTGTGAAACCAATTAGGAAAAAACTTCAGTAGATCCGACCAGGATTAAAACCCCAATCTCATCCACACTATTATAAAAAAAAAAGTTTGGCCTATCAAAAAAATTTAGGAGGCAGAATTTTATCATCGATAACGTGCTTGACTTTAACCCCGGATAGTAGCAAATTAAAAAATAAATTGAATAGAGAATTTTCTTTTTATAATTTTTTATTGTTGTAATTTCGGGGCTAAATTATAATAAATTTCATAAAAAAAAGAAAATAAGTTTACTTTATGAAAACATAAAAGGTAGGTAGTTTTAAATAGGCCTACTTGCTTAAAATACAATTCAATATGAGTAAAGAGGCTCAATTTATATTTACGTACGGAAATGAGTGTTCAAATAGTTCATGTTTTCAATGCAACCGCCTACTGTATAGTAAAAAAATCTTTTTATATACAATAGGCCCTACATAATTAATAAACATTATTGGAGAAAATAAAGTGTATACATACGCAACAATAAATTTCACCAAATATTGATGATTTTTTTCAATTGCTATTTTGAATTATAAATAAAAATTCTAGTAGAAAAATACTAATGTCTGATTGGAATTTTACACAAAATAGTTTTGCTGCTCTAAGCCACGCCTGCGTGCCCATGAATAAAGTTCGTTTCCGATTTCTGCAAGCGCATTCAAATCTCTTCACCAATGTTATTGGAATAGATAAAAACATGGCCTATACTAGATGATCAAGACATGTGTATTGAGATAAAATAAACGTTCAAATTTCGAAAACATATACAAAGGCGCGGCACAAATAAGAAAACGAAATCTGAAGTTATACAATCTTGTCCACGCCCCTGAATAAGATTCAACCCACGCGCGAAATGTTTAAAATAGCTATCAAAGTGTAACCATAATGTGCGTGGATCATAAAACGTATAGAGGATATGCAAAAAAGAACTTAAAACAATAGGTTGCGTTGCGAATGTGGTCGACGCCCCAAGTTATTTCCTTCCTACCTGTGCTTGTTCGTCAGCGTCCTACTCCGCTGCATTCTTGACACAAAACTCTTCCAAGTTTCACTAAACTATATATAATCACTCGTTTTATGTTTCACTTTGACAAAAATTAATGTCACAAATTAACACTAACAACTACCCATTCCAAACACGTTTACCCAAATCCCATGACTTTCGCGGCAGATTGACCGTTACGGAATAAATCAACAAAATATTTCGATATTTACAGACATAAAGAAGTGCTCTACTGATGCGCTGGTGTTTTTCATACACATACGTAGACTGCTACTTGCTAGCGCTTAGACTGGCATCTTCTGGTGGTAAACTCAACCCAGTACACTATAAAACAAGTAACCAACGAAACAAAACTAAAAGCACCTTCCTTAACACATTGCTACCAAAAGTTGTTTGCCATGAGAGCGGCAATTTAAAAATAAGCGTGTGTTGTACCTGTTAAAATCCATTCTTCAAAGACTTTTTTGTTGCTAGCTCCAACTGTTTTGGCAAACCATGTAAATTTTTTATTGTTTTAATATATATATGTATTATATTTAGATTAATTCTTGTTTAGTATTTTTTTTAAAGCATTTAAATTATCTTTCATATTATATGTATGACAGAGTAATTTAAAAAAAATTATGTTTTGACCAAAATATTAAAGTTTTTTTATGTACCTATAATAAGACAGTGTAGTTATTTTTTATCGAATTTGATCACACAATACAACTCTATTTTCTTGCTGTGTACTTCCTAGTTGTTGATAAGCAAATCCTGAATAAATAATTAGTGGTCTATTGCTTTATTATTCAGGCAGGAAAAACATATTTACCTATTTTTATTACAAACTTGAACGAAAATACGCTAAATTAAGTCCAATATTAAAATTAAATATAAATTACACTTAATAATTTATTTTTACTTACATAGGTCTACAGGTAAGGACTATGCATTCAAATTATTTTTAAAATTGGAGGTGAACTGATATTTTTCTTGTTAAGGGTACCATCATAAAATATGTAGTCATATGCACAAATACGGGTGATTAATATTATAGCCTTTAAACTGTCTGCAATAAATAATTCTATTATATTACTAAGCACCTCATCTTACTCCCCATTCAGGTTATACGCTTAAGTACTAATTATGCTAATGGGTTAGGGATTGGGATGGTTGAATTTAGAGGAAGTAAACCCGCATTTACGTAAAGGGAGAGTGGAAAACCACCCTCCAGTTCACCCAACCAAGATTCGAACCTTGATCTCCCCGTCCTCGGCAATCTAGCTCAACACAATAGCAACACGGTAGCTAGCTACACCACCGAGGCAGGTTAGATAATAAATAAGGCCATATAAGGTAAGAGGACTGTATATTTAATTCAAGTCTCCTCTCAGTTTACACAAAGTTAGCTATACTACTGATAAGTAAGACTAAGTTTCACATAACTGTATAAACAGAGATTCCAATAAGCATTTTATATTTACTTTAGGACTAAAAATATAATTTTCTAGCAGCAACAAAAGTCGGAGATTAAAGTTGTACCCAGAAATTTATTTTAGAGTGATTTCACCCATTTCTCCTCAAAAGGCAATGGCTAGGAATTATTTAAATTAAATTCTTAAAGAAGTACAGTAATTCAAATGATTTTTAAACATAATTGGGTCTGAAGGAGTTTTTAATTAAAAAGAAACAATAAGCTATTAACCTGGACATCGAGGAGGGACTTAGGGAT
Source organism: Timema shepardi (assembly GCA_902151425.1). Lineage (NCBI taxonomy): Eukaryota > Metazoa > Arthropoda > Insecta > Phasmatodea > Timematidae > Timema > Timema shepardi. The sequence continues at coordinate 82,349 of CABFVX010001321.1, read as the reverse complement.
GTGAAATAAGTATTGATAATTATTTACTTATATCGATATTTTCCTTTCAATACTAGTATTTTCTTACTCGATACTTTGATTGATATTAGTACTCACACTCCGGTATCGATAGAACAACTTTTTTGTTATCTTCACTCATGTTAGGATTAAATGTTTACTAGGGTGGACTGTGGATGAAGAACAAATGTAGTTAAAAATGGCACCTCTATGAAGTGAATTATGGAAGTTTTTTAAGAAGTTGTTAGTAAAATAAATCTTGAAAAAATTGATACTGATACTGTTATCACATCCATGGGAGGAACATAAACTAAATTAATAATACTTACAAAAGAGTGAAGAAGAGAGGGTTGATGCCCCCCTCCCCCTGGTAAAAAATTAGTTTGGATATACTTATATTTATTAGGTATAGGCAATTGGGGATCCCTCTGTTGTCTAGTGGCCATAGTTCCTTGCTAGAGAACCAAGGTTCCCGGGTATGATCCCCGGAAGCAGTGGGTCTGGTATGGGGTCAACTCAAGCTCATGAAGACAAATGAGGAGCTACTTGAATCAAAAAAGTAGCGGCTCTGGTTACAAAATGGGGATTAACAGCTGGATGGTTCGTTGTGCTGCCTGACCACATGACACCCTCTATCCACAGAAGTTTGCACTATCTTCACTAACAAACAGTGGAAGCTCGGTTAGTATGGCTCAATTACAGGCTGACGCTGTGGAGTTTTTTTTATATAGGCAGCTCATTTCTATATTCGTGGGGGCCTTAAAATTATAGAACAATAGTCATCACATGATACTTGAATGATAAAAAAAAGTGTTTATTAATAACTAATGAACGAATAAACATAATTTTTAATGTACATTTTCATGTATTATCTTCTATTAAACAGTGAGTTTTTAATGCTTAAGAAAATTAAAAATTAAATTGAACCCCGGCCGCCAGCATAGAAGTCTGACACCTTACCCCTAGACCACCAGGTCACCTTCAAGTTTAATAACTTCAAAAATAAATTACAGGGTTGACTATGTACAAATTCAATCACACACAGGTTTAAATTAGAGAGCTAACTTTTATTTCATAAGTACATTTAGAGAGAAAAAAAAGTCAACACAATAAATAAATATTTAACTTAATAGTTCTCTTCAGACTCATTTATATAATCCTTTTCATCAAATTCGTCCGCAAACTCGTCAAAAAACTTGCTAGATTCAAGAATTTCATCCTCATAGAGATCTAGTTCTGGTCTGTAGTTTTTAGTTGATTTGGCAGTTTTTTCTATGGACAACTGTCTGTATTTTAAGAATTTAGCAAAGTTGTCATGCCTTTGTTTAGCACTCAAATACTCTGGTGTTTCCATCGATTCATCAACTGGAGTATCTTGATATAAATGTGCTGGTTCACTTCTATGCACCGCTCGAGTTTTCTTCATACGTGTTTGTATCTGAAACATAATAATTATTAAAATAATACTTAATCAACTAGTTTGTTGCAATGCGGGGTCGGACAAAGATCTGTTGTGGCTGACTGAATAAAGAGGCCACAGGCTTGAATTCAATCACCTGCACAATGGGTGGTTTTATTCACAATGTTAGGAGCCAAAGAGTGACCAACATGTAGAACAGACTGTACACTCAAAATTAGGAATGTGCAGCTACAGAAGTGCATAGTAGAAACTAGGAATTGTTGAAACATAAGGCCACCACCTAGCTTACGATTAGATTCCTAGTCCTGAGACAAAGACTTGTGTATTGACCATCTAAATTCCAGTTGGGGATGAGTGGCCGGTTGATGACCCAGAGTTCATGCAGGGACAAACTGATTGACTAGTAGTACAGTTGTGTCTGGTATTTCATGATAGGATGTTGTTAAACTTAAGACCTCTGCATGCTCCAAGAATATTGTAGAGTTAGGGTAGTTAACCCATAGACAGTTATCATGTACCAACTATCATCTTTTGTAAATAATTGTGTATTTTATATTCCATGTTATTAAATTAGTAAGTTATAGAATAGTAAACATCTCTCGGCATTTAAATGTGTGTGTGTGAGCTCCTATCCTCTGTGAAATGGCGACTGGTCATAACAACAATGTGACTTATCGTCATTTAAACAACTAAATACATGTTCAGTTCATTAGGAGGTGGGGTTAAGTAATGTAAGACTAGAGGTCACGCTTCCCTCTATACCCATAGCTCAGGAGCCCATCCAGAGAGATAGTTCACGCAATGGCCGCAGCTGAGCAGTGAAGGGAGGGACTAATTTTGTCTCCTAGTCTGAATGCCTTTCCTCCTACCAGAATTATACTATATATTAGGTTTATGGTTAGAAAACAAAGTCTTTACAAAGTCTTTACAAGACAATTAGGATATAGGTTGTTCGAACGTGGCAGCCATCCTGGACTGTTTTCAAAACTTGTGTTTTGTATATAAAATTGTATGAAATTATAAAGTGCTGGCCACCATATTAAACCAAAATAGTGAGATTAAAACTGAGTGAATCTAACAATGTAATTTATTTGGACAACAAATAAAAACCATAGATCAGAACACCATTAAAAAGATCTACAAACTCAGTGTGGCCCAGGAAAAAATAATATTGTGTGCTCAAAAGAATTTAGCACTATTCAGAGGTTCTCAAGAGCAAGAAATAAGACGGTTTTGGTGGTAATCTTAACATCCAACAGCTAAGGGATAGGGGTTTTAAAGGTAGCCCCAGGAAGCAGCATGAAGGCTGAACCCGAGCTAAAGAGCAGGGAGGTCACAGGTTTAAAAGGCCAAAGTCCCCCTGGGGAGGTTACAACAGAGAAGCCACAACTTTCCTTTACTATCCTGTCTGTACGGGAATCCAACTAAAGTTCAGTAAAAATTCCCACCGTTAACATCCATTATTCTTAGGTCTGCTGACACTTTTTTTTTACAGCTAAATACTTCACTTCCCTTCTCTACAGACTTAAATTGTATATATCCCTTCATTGTGTACTTTGGAGGAAAAAAAAAAAAGAAAAAAAAAGCTGATTCTAGCATAGATAAATATCATCTAGTCCACTGTAGCGCTCTAAAGGACACTGGTATAATGCTTAGTTTAGATGCTGCTGCATGAAACCATGCCCTTTTTTGAGTGTGCATGTCAAAGCATGCTCAAAGCAGATGATATGTGATATGCTTGGTGCAGCACATGCATTAAACCAGGATCTGTCAGTGTTAGATATTTCATACTCCAACCAAGATATTACATGTCCATGATATTTATTATTCATTTGTATTTTTTAAATTGTTTCATAGTGACTTGTTAGTTTATTCAATTGTATTGGGTGGAACTAGGCCTCTGGGAAATTATTTCCCCGGTTACAGATATAATCCAGTCCTCCCTCCCAAATTCTCCCCTTTTTCCCTATAGTTTCTCACAATTCTTTTGAAATTATTTGGGAAACTGTAATAATTGTGTCATTGACACACACTCTTCCATCTTTCCAAACCAAATGAGGACTCCCATTATGTCTCTTTCTCGTAGGAGGGCAAGGAGTGTACTCATGAAAATGAAACCACATGTAAACACTTTCAAGCACAGAACTTGTATGCAAGCAACACGCAAGCAATCTGCTTTGGTGGCTGCATGGTCCAAGGCACTAATCTTGCAGTGGACTAAACTGTGGATGATGGGGAGCTTGAGGTTTGAATCTTGGTTGGATGTACTCAGGATGGTTTTTTCAAAATGGTTTTACACTATCCCTCCAAGTAAATGGGGGCACAATTCCTATACATATAGTGTACCTCATCCCTAAAACTGTTAATGTAATTAGTACATAAGTGTATAACCTTAACGAGTAGTAATAAGTAGTTCTAAAATAAATGCAAGACAATGTTTTCGGAACAGTTTCACGCATTGTGTAAACCAGACATAGCCCATCTCTATTGGGTTGCAAGTAGGAAAATGTAAGAACTCCAGTATGCTGTCCACTAGCAAACAACCAACAACCAACCGATAAGTAATTGAAACATTAAAATGAGTCCACGTTTTCGCTAAAAATAACAAAGGTGTTGAATCATTTATTTCACTAAAAATAAAATAAAATTTGGACAAATTTATTTAATAAGGAAATTAAATTTAAAGAACATTTTTCTTTCTAGCAATCATCATCAGCACTATAGTGAATATATATTTTTAACATTGATTAGGTAAGAAGATTATATCTCATCAATTATGTTGATAAATATGCTAAGATTCAAATCACACAGACATTGAAATTTAAAAAAATCACTGATTGATATAAATTATATTTAAAATGTGTCTTTCATTGGTGATAATTACCTTATTTAATATGAGGGCATGATCTAGTCCAAAGACATTCATCCTCATTGGAGGCAGTGGTTTGTCTTCTGATGTTTCCTCTGGGTGATCAGTATTGTACTAAAAATATACAAATGTTACTTGCGTACTTATTATGAATAGGAAAAACATTTTTAAAATAACAATGTCTATAGTAGTTTCAAAAAGGAAACCTGGATAATCTATACATATTTAATGATTCAACTAACTACCATATTTCTTCAATCCTAAGACACTTATATTTCTAATTAAATGTCTCTAAAAACTAGGTGTATCTTCAAATCAATAGTGTCTTGGAATCGTAGTTCTTTTTCAAGGAACACTCTGATGATTCAGAAGACGATATATTATGGGATGATAAAGATTAAGACAACTCTGAAGAATCAGACTGATATTGATTCAAAAGAAAGTAATGAATAACACACCTGATGATAACCAAGCTACTATTGTTGGTAAATTAAATTCTGTAATAAAAATATATTTTTTTATATGAAGTATTTTAGCCTTTTATTTTTATTTTTTTTTGTCTTAGAACCAAAGCTATTATTATTATTTCTAAAGGTGCTCTTGAAAAATTAAGGTGCATCTTACACTTGATGGTGTCTTAGAATTGGAGAACTACGGCAAATATTTGGCCTTAAGGAACTCGAAAGTTCATGACCACACAGTGCTGTGGAGTCAACATCAACTCATCTATTTTCTATTGTCTGACTTCAATTACAAACTCCTTCAGAAATCGCTAAAGTATATTAATGAGTAATAATAAATTTACTGCAGTGAAATGCTCCAACACAGATGAATTCACGTGAAGCTTCTTTGACATTGTAAATTTATATTTAAATAAATTTGCTACTCAAAATTACAAATATTGGTCCTAAAGAATAGAAAAAGTATAAAACGAAATTGATTTGATATATATTTACCCTATATTGTTATGATATTATAAGATTTTATTTTGAGGTCGGTGTCAGTACATTTTTACTGACTCTGACTCCGCAGTCCTGTGCCAAACAGAAGATACATACAAACTAGCACATTGAAAGTATTATCAATACAAATTAAAACAATTGTTCATACCACAAAACCAGGTGTGAACTTCTCGATCTGGGTGAAAGTTGCGTTGTTGTGGTAGTGTGGGTGGACTGGGACATAATCCTCTCCAAAATCTGCCTTTAAAAGGAGTTCATCCACATCAGCCATAAGTGCGTACTGTTTGTCTGAAATAAGACAAAATGTAAACGTGATTAAATAATATAAGTGACTCAATAGTTTGGGTCTTCAAATTCAAAAGTTCTGTTAGATCTGAGCCGAGATATGGTGCCTTTGGCCAACATATGTGTAACTTGAACATTTGGCATTTCGTTTGTCTGTATGCCTGGGTCTTTATTACGCGGTAACTGTCAAATACATGAACCAATTTTAACAAAATTTGACAGGAACATTCTTTGAACCTAGATCATTGACAAGGTGTACACCAAACCCACAGCTTACAGTTTAAAATGGCTGCGCTCATCGGAGCCCTTCAACACAAGGATTGCTAAACGCATTCCCTAGTGACAACATCACTATCAAGCAGACATTTTTAAAAACAGTTCACTTCAGTCATTATTTTGCTAGAGAACAGACAAAAACTGCCTTCCAGTGCCAATAAACTGGCTTTCACAAAGCTAGGTTCAGAAAGTGACCCCATTCCCCTTCCCATAGGCAAGCCCCAAAAACAAGCTTGCTCAGGTTCCAAATTACAAAGAAAATTTAGAATACAACTGTCCTTTTTTTTTGTTCAAGCGAATGTTTGCAAATTGTCTAGTTGTAAACAATATTCAAGTATCGTATACTAGTTACTTGTCTGAAATCGTTTGTTCATTGAAAGTGGGTCAGGGGATGAGTTGGGGAGAGGGAATCGGGATTGCTGACACTTGAGGAAGTATTGTGTTCGAATCCTCACCCCTTTACAATAGACAATTTGAAAGTGAATTGATTCACTTGGAAGTGCTACTCTCATTGAGGGCTACAATGGGCTCTCTCCAATGCCAAAGATGTCAACCAAGCTCAAGCAGCGCAATGAAAGTCTTGTATGGCTGAGTGTATGATGTATACCTTGTCTGTGACCTAAGTAGAACAATAAATGCAAATGGTTTTTCAATCTCGTTATTCGTTTCAAGATGGCAGCCACTAAAAAATTTGTATGGTTGTTTGTTCCTAAATAACTACCAAATGTGTTAACCAGTATTAACAAAATTTGGTATGGTTATTCTTTTAACCTTGGCAGAACAATGTATGTATAAAGTTTTTCATTATGGTTATCCATTTTTATATGGTGACCGCTTAAGGGTTTTTGTTTAGTAGTTCATCTCAACAGATTTGAATTTATAGTTCTGAGCAATTGATCAAGTAGCTATGGCACCTTTTTTTTAAATATAAAAATATATTGTGATACTTATGTCTTAAACCACACGAATCATAGCTATTCTCTATAAATATAATGTTGTAACTTACTATTGAACAATATTTATTTGTTTTCTGTCTAACTTGACCACCAAGGGAAAATACAAACTTTAAATCCAAGGAGAAATTATAGTAAATATTTTAACTTATCCAAAGAGGAATCTTAAGATTGTATTAACAAGAATAACATGGCGAGAGCAAGGTCTAATGTTCATATAACTACTAGTAGGACTGTAGTAACGATAAGAACATGGAGAAAGCAAGGTCTAATGTTCATATAACTACTAGTAAGACTGTAGTAACGATAAGAACATGGAGAGAGCAAGGTCTAATGTTCATATAACTACTAGTAAGACTGTAGTA